>JAPYZD010002821.1:0-14718 GCA_030522725.1 Ichneumoninae sp. B BG-2022a
CGAAGATTCCCGGTTTTCCTGGGTAAAATCTTGCCGTGGTTAGTTTCCAGAGGTGATTCACCGCCGCGGAGACGTAAACCACTTGGCACTCACACTTTCTTTCTACTTTTAAAAAAGTGCGGTAGCCTCTCCGTGCCAAGTTCGTTTAAAAGTGAAGAAAAGGGGACGAGCAGCTGCGATAAGAACAACGACTCGCGCCGCAATCTCATTTGTACACGGGGAAAAGGAGAATTTCATAATTTGGAGGTGACACGTGTGACTTTTTTTGAGAGTTTTCTGATTTATTCGGAAACTCGTAACATACGCATTATAATAATGTAGGGTGTGTTTCTCTGGATTCTCAGGCGGACACTCTCAAACTCACACTTTAGTGTAATTTTGTCTTTCATAATAACTTTCATAATCATTTCTCACCATTTTTTGTCATTCGTTCATAATCTTCGTTCTCACTTTTAAGGTAAAGTACTAGGCAAAATAGTAAAGCCAGTACAAGTTCCGTGAAACCCTGATAAAAATGGGAAGAGGTAGAGCCGCGGCGTACCTAGGCAAGTAATGGTTCGTGATTGGTCCCGGTCCGTTTCGAAGTTGACGAGACGAAACTGAATTGTCCCGCCAGCTTCGCGGATGAGGCGAAAATGGGAAATGAAGTGAGCCGGAATTTAAGGCGGAGTAACGATGATTCGCGGTTTTCGTGGGTAAAATCCTGCCGTGGTTAGTTTCCAGAGGAGATTCACCGCCACACAGACGTAAACCACTTTGCACTCACACTTTCTTTTGGCTATTCGCTTTCTATGAAAGCGAATGGTCGAATCTTGGCTCGTCGAGCCAAGTTCATTCTAGAATGAAGAAAAGGGAATGATCCGTTTCGATAAAAACGAGATCGACGCACACCACAAGTCTTATTTGTAATTCAACGAATGTAGAGATGAGGATTGACTGGGACACACCATGGGTGCGTTCTTGAATACAGATCTGCTCAGCTATGCGTTCCTTTATTTGTAACTTTTAAGGTAAAATATCCGTGATTGGAAATCTCTTCGAAAAATTATTATCTCTTCGTACTGGACTCACGGACAGTGACAAAATTGAAAAATGCTTTTGTTGATATTCTAGGATATGTGAAACATGCTTCTAGACTACAATTTTACGACAGTCAATTTTTGTTCAGGATTACAACACATTCTCTCCGTGGTATAGTAAAACTCACATCGAAACCATTAATGCAATTACCAGGAAATATAGTTCTTCGTTATTAAAAACTTCGGAAACTTTGAGATTACAAAAAATTCAAAAGTGCTCTTTGTCCCACAGGATTGCGCCCTCAAATAATCAGATTTACATAAAGAGAAAAAAAAACCAACACTTTACGACGAAACGATGCACCTCGCCGAGCGACTTAGCAATTTTCCCACAACGAAAACTGCTTTATAAATAAGGGATAAAAAAAAAGTTTTGGTACTCTTTCGCAGTAGGACCCCGGAGATTCGCTAAGTCCGCGCTGGTCTTGGGCCAAGGAATATCTACGCGTGGTTCGGTGCATTTTTTATTGGATTAAGTAGTAGCCCGAGCGGGTGGGTAGAGCCCGGGCAAGCCGGCGGGGGAGGCGCGGTCCTATCTCCTCGTCGCCGATGTAGGAAGGTACGCCATGTCCTAAACGATAGACCTCCATAATAATAAAGATAGCGGTCCGAGGGAGCTTTGCGGTCCCTTCCTGGCACGGTGCGACCGAGTCGTTGCACCCTCCTCTTCGCCGACCGACGAATGCGCTGGCTCGCGCACTGCCCGTGGCACCCGATAATAAAATGGAATTGCGCGCGACGGAGGCCGAGCGCGTGTTACCGATAGTGCAAAGTCGAGGGCTTTAAAGCGCCGTGACATTAGACACTCTCGATCCCCTATCGTTCTTTTCCGTATCTCCGAAAAACACGATGTCTCTCGAAAATTGGCGTCTTTTGATACTCACCGCCATAGAAGATAGGCCCTTGATCCGAGTAAGATTTATCTGTATGATATATAAAAAAATGTGCGGCGACGTACGTTTTTAGATAACATTTTTTAGATTTCAGACAACAGATATTAACATTTTTCTGTTGCCTGTAACGCGCCGCTTACCATCACAAAAATAATCGAGTGATCTATTGATATTTAATTTTTGAACAATCTTAAAGTATTTCTCTTCTTTTTTATCTCAGATTTTCGGTATAACATTTTTTGAGATTGAGTACACTGATGTTTCACGTACCGGAAATAAATACCGAAGTGAACGGGTTGATAACAATGATAGGTTGCACTTTAAAAATCTAAATTTCTCGTCCAAAGAACATCAAAATGATATTTCATTTCTACTATCGATGGTCCAACGCCAGCAGGGCATGTAGGTCACGTTTATCCGCAGCTCGTGTGCCCTTACGGAATTAACCCATCGATGTAAGCCTTTCAGCCGTACGATACAGGAAAAGTGTACCTACATCGATCGATGTGTATCAATAACGACGGACTCAATATCCCGTTAACGTCAATCCCACACACAGGGAGCCAAGATATTTCTATGAGGACATCTCCAGATATTGCAATATGGCAGAGAAGGGGATTACGATACATCAAAGTAGAAAAGGACCGGGTATTTTCTCTCGCTTCCGGTCGAATGCCTTCGAGATCTTGCGGGCTCACCCTGGAGTATCGCCGTTGCCTTCGTCCATCCCTATCGCTCGGGCTCTAAAAAGCTCAACTTTTATGAGACATTTTAAGAATTTATGGAATTTCTGAGTGGTTTTATATGGACGAGGACGGTGGAAAACGACGTACGTCGGCTTTCGTTTCTTTCCGCTGGGCGCAATGAAGAGTTCCTCGGCTCCTGTCATTGCTCCTCAGTATACAAGCTGTGTGTGCTGTGCCGTGCTGCCGGTACCCCATTGTACAGGCCCGGAAACGCGCCGGCTGAGTCAACCTCTCGCCCACTACGACGGGGTAATACTCGCCAGACACGAAGAGCCGACGTTCACCATTTTCCCTCGGTGGCGTATCACCCCTGCCTCCTCGGTTCTCGCCTTGGCCCTCCGCGCGCCCCTTCCTCCCTCCGCCCTATCTGCCCTCTGCTCTGCCCGTTTCCCTCATACTCCAAGCAACCGTTGGCAAACAACATGCATCCCGAATCAGCGTTTCGTCGTACCGAGAGTTCTCGTCGCCCTGGTACCAGCACCGACCTACATGACCAAGTCAAATGGAAACCGTCGTCGCACCCGTGGGCTTCGTACTATCGGAGACGTATAAATATCTTCGAGCCACCTACGTTCGTGAACAAGAAATCGAAAAATGTGAGCATGACAATCTAGCCGGTTTCGACGACTTGTGCATGTGTCTGACGAAGCGCTCTTGGAAAAAATTAACCCATCTGTGATAAAAAGTCTCGACATATCGACGGAGTTTTGCGAATAAATAAGATTTTCAAACCGGAAATGATGCATTTCCGGTATGACGTCACCGGGTCGAAAAAAATGGGATTTTCAAACCCAAAGCGCCGTCTTTCCGGTATGACGTCACTTCCGGTGGGAAAACGAGACTCTGAAACCGGAAGTGACGGTTAATCTCGAAAAATGTAAATATTTTCATTGCAGGGGCGTAAAGCGACGAGATCACAACAATCTGTTACTATATGTTTATGTATATATATATTTCGATTTATCATTTTCACCGTGTATAATAATCGGACAAGGCTTCTGCTGCCGATTGCTGGGAGTGGCGTTTAAACGAACTTGTGTATCAGTGGCCCCGACATATGCTGTTCATATTGAAAGCTCTAATCGCTCGGGTGAGACGTGGTGGAAAAGCCTGCGAAGACGGTGAAGTCAAGAGCTCGGGAGTGTCGAACAGCAACATCACACAGCCAGTAGCGCAAGCCGAAGAACGATGGAAAGCGCGCGACGGGTAATCTAATCCACTTACGTCTCCTCACGAGGCGGAATCCTCTCAGTAGTCCTCCGTGATGCATAAGTTAGGACTAAGCATACATGGATCCCAACGACCTGGCATAATGGACAACCTCGTCGGTCGGATCTGGCTTTAATAGAGGATCCGCGTCGGGCGGACGAGCCGGAGTGGACAGCCTTGGGACACGCGTCGTCGCTTCTCAATTCAGACTAAAAAAAAACACTTACGATAACCATCCGTATAACTTTTTACATTCACACGAGATGACCGGTTCGAGCACATTACCGGCAGCTATTCTGGCGCACAGGGTATTTGCTCCTCACTACAGGGTATTCGTTTATTTTTCTGAATACGTATGAATTTTTTCAGATTTTTAAGTAATCGTTGATTTTTGTTCTATAACAAAAAAATCAACGATTACTTAAAAATCTGAAAAAATTCATACGTATTCAGAAAAATAAACGAATCATTTTCATATAAACAAAAGTTTTGTTGCCGGGTAATTTGTTAACCAATTAATTTTTTCATGAATTTATTAATAACATTTTGCAATTATTATTATTATGCAAAATTAATCTTCTCAGTACCTTTAGTATACATGATTTTTTTCAGATTTCTACGGCATCAAGAAGTACTTGCAATTTTCTCTTATTGTTGTCGAACTTATGCGAAGTCAGCGCGCAGCGAGACTCCCTCCTTAACAAGCTTGGTGGACTTTCCTTATTTTATTGTTCCTTCGTCAACAAAAAAAAATAAAAAATGAAAACCAAACCTTATCGTCGTTTAGATATAAATAGCCCTACAGGCGGATGGGCGGAACGTATTGAGAGTCAAAGCATTCGACCTATCAGGGATTTCATGCTGAATGGGGGCAATTTTTTATTAAATTCTCGAGAGGGAAACGAGGAATTAGCATAACTCTGTTTCCATTGATATCTCCGTTGGATACGTTCATCTGCCGAAACACAATTTGCGCTCACAGATCGCTCGAGTTCAATTGAGCGCGCAAATGGAGAATCTATCCGTGTCCCGCGCGCTCCCAGCGGATCTCTGTGTGTTTCTGGGTGAGTCTCTATGAATAACTTTGCGAGGGTCCAAGGATAGACATTGTACTTTATTATATTGTAGACCACCTCGGTAATATACAAGCTCTACTAGCTTCGCGAGGGGATCGATCCATTTGCATACTCGAATTACCGGGGGGAACAAGCGTATCCGCTTACCCACGAGATCTCACGACAGACGTGCCGATGTCGACCGTGGCGAGGGAGAACCCGTCGGAGACGCGAGAAGGGAAATAACATCGGAGTGCGAGAATCCTCTTAGCGACCAATGCGGAATTAACATCGTGATCAGGGAGGATCAGAGCCACGTCTTCGAAGGCGGAAGCCTGCGCGAATTCTCACCCGGAATAAATGCATTCTCATTCGGTGTCGGTGTGACCGATGGAATGGGAAGGAGAACATTGAGCACGCGTTCGAATCGAGTCGGACTCGTCGGTCGCGTGTCTGAATGCAACTTCCCAGTTCCATTTAGCGAATGAGACGTCGGGGCTGTCCGGGAAATTTCATGCTGCCTCGTGCCACTCGCGAGTGGACAAACTGGTGCGATTACATCGACAAGCGCGAATCGAGCGCGAAGCTTGATTAACAGGTAGATTACAAAAGAAACCACAGAAATCTTGTTTGCGCAATAAATTCGAGTCAATTGGACACTTCAAAGTGTAGGCCAACAATTGACGCAATGTCGTGGAAATTATTGAATTTTTCTTGAAAATAACTTCTTAGAATTGACAATACGGATGCGTAATTGATTGAGGCAGAGAAATCAAAATTTCAATTTAAACTCGCTGGGCTAGAAGTTGAGGCAATCTTCTCTAAAGATTATGTCTTCAACTTTCTGCCCACCTAGCCAAGACCCGGTCGGTATTTTAAAAACTGTGACCAACTGTTGTCACGTGCTCTGTCATCGACGGTCAAAAAAGAAAAATCCCATCGGAAGAGAACATCAGGTCAGCTTTCTGCGAGACTTTTCTGTTGATCGTAACCACCATTGCGCGCGAAAAAGTTGATCACCGTTTTTATTATCCACCGCTAATATTAACCACCCATTTCGCACGCTACGAAGCTGCTGTGACAGTTATCTTTCTTTAGACATTCGTGTTGTTCTTCCTCCATTCGCACGAATTGAGGCCAATGAGAAAATTGGATTTCTGTTATTGATGAATCCGCCGCATTTCTGCCGTAAAGACAATCGGCGCCAACCGGACGAAATGGAAACATATCTCGTATAGTCGATAAAGACAGGAAAAAATGGATTTACGCGAAATTGTAAATAACTCTTGGTTTCGCAGATTATAGAAAATCAAAAATGGGTCTTCGTTGAACAGGAAGCTAAAGTGTAAAAGATTTCAGAAAAAAAATCGGTTCGATCAACCAAACGTCGCGGTGACATACGTTCAAAGCTGTTATTTGTTTGATACAAATAAAGCATTGCCTTTTAAACGATTATTTGCTTCAATTTATTCAAAATTTGTCAATCGAAATAAAAATATTTGTTGTACCAACAAAATACACCTTTGAACGTATGTCACCTCGCATTTGCTTGATGCAACCATTTCTTTTTCTCAGTGTAGACATCGATTTCCGCACCTTAGCTCACAAACATAATATCGTAGACGTAGATCAGGCCATGGAGAGTCTGTGTACGAAAATCAGTTAAGTGTTTTCAATAGCTCCGTCGAACACTGGCGCCTTCCTAATCCCGTCGAGTCGGGACATAACAATGAAACGCGTTACTCCCGTTATTTGCCCAGCGGGCGAAGTTAAAATCAGTTTCCTTAAGACCGTGAGTGACAACGCCCACGCTCCTCGCGTTTGACGAGGGTTCAACCTCCACAAAAGTTGAGCGAAGTAACAATAATGCGAGGAGCTTCGCTGTCATGCCGTACACGCGAAATGTAAACCATCAGCAATAATCACTGAAATTCCCATTGACGATGCGCGCAACAACGCAAAAGGAATTTTTAGTTTTTAATTTGTGAAACAAGAAATTACGGGAGTAAAAACGGAATTTTTAACAAAAAGTTCCTACGGGAACACGCGAGGGATTGAAAAATGTTGACAAGAGCATTCCAGTAATATTCAAGCATGCACGAAGAGCGGATATGCCCGGTGCTTCGCTATTATCCGAAATATAAAAATTCCTGGGAATACACGGTACTTTTTTTTGTAGAGCGGAGAGTTATCATTAATCTTTTTTCCCCGTGTAATACAATATTATTGGTGTAATTTGCACCTGGCGGATAGCGTGCGGTGGATGGTGAATGGGTTATTGGTGATGTTCGTACTGGCAGCGGGGAAACACGCGCATTTACACCGCAACGAGGAAAGCGAAATGGGACGCCTACTGGCTCGCACTGCGCCGTATGCATTCTGGCAGCCACTCGCGAAACTTACTAATAAATAGTGTATCATAATTAGGTCGGTATATCTGAAAATCAATACCCCGAGTCTAATCACGCCGGCTCTGGCGTACACGCAAGCCTATCCTATGGGGCGTCTGTACATACTATGCACGAATATATACATGTATATGCACAGATTTGTAAAGGCAGAACGAATTTCCTACATCTAGTTCCGCAGCGTTAGCGAGATGATTGGTACGGGGCTGACCGATTGGCGTATGCAGCTGCTGGCGATATGATTACACGTAAAATACATTTTAACGCCGCGCCGTTTACGTCATATCGAATTAGTTTCATTATCGCGCATTATAATATCGTAAACATTTTACGTACGTTGCATCCGATCACTAATTACGGATCGACCGAAAGTGTTTCCCGTTTTACACGCAGTATCTTTCCCTGAGGGAACGTCCATATTTTACTGGAGCAAATAGTGGTAAATCGAGTAAATGCACCAGCACGGAAGATTGAAGCTTAAATGATTAAACATCGAATGATTCGAAATCGTATGCGCATCCACTCGGATTAGCGTTGCCGCGAATCTTTTTTTTCATCTACGAGGAAGATGAGATATTTGTTTCCGTATTCCAAATTCGGCAAATTAAAGACTGCTCAATCCTATCTACAAATAATCTGGGCAAACATTTTTTTCTATGCCCACTTTATTTGTAGGTCGGAAACTCGGAAACATCGAAGGTGATTTCAATTGGATTATTCGTATATTACAGTTACGAGGAACTTGAGTCGCGACGAAAACGAAAAACATTTTTATCGTGATCGGCAATGTAGGACTTGAGTTTGTGACGGAAAAGCTGTTGAATTCGTATTGAGCTCAAAAAAATTGCAAATTTACCCACATGCTTTTTTTAGCATTTTTCCCAAATCTATCACTTATGAAACCCCCACTGCCGATATTTGAGACGGAAAATCGAATCGGAAGTAACGAAAAGCAAACCTTTTCTCTGCGCAGTTTTTCCTCAGGTAATTGTCATTTTTAAAATAAAACCCACCGTGTATATATTCCGCCGTGCATCTGAACATACATACGATAATATTATTGAATGTAGAAGTAAGCAAATAACCTTTTCCTATGCAGTCTTGCAAGCTTGCAAGTCGAGCGGGCGAGTCCAGCGAGTAATTAAACATTTCCATCCACCGTGGTTTTTTTTCTTTCATTTTATATGCGTACATGCAATGGACGTGGATGCAGCAGACGCGGGATGTCTGCCAAATACTCGAGACACGGCAGCAGCTAGAAATATAGGAGGCATTCCGGCATATCCGAACTGGCTCTCGACGATCAAGCTCGTCGGCGGCCACCCGACGGTCCTCGAGCACGTACGGTTTTCATTTTTCACGTGGCTATCGTGCGAGCCCGGTCCATGAAACGATGACTAGACACTTTTATGCGCAATATCCCTGACGACGAGCGCCCGGGCTGGCCGTACAGAGCCGCCAGCCAGGATTCTGTACCTGCTATACTGCCTAGCTCGATACCGATGCCTTTGTGCCGCTGGGTTTAAGCTTCTGCTACTGGGGCCAAATGTCGAGTGCGCCGAGATGTCCCGAGTTTTATGCTCTACGCCATTAACGTGTCAAGGTACGGCTGCGTGTGTCATTAAATGCTTTTGTCCTCCTCCCCTGCTTCGGAAACTTATAGAGCCCGATGGAATGCAATCTGGAGCTTACGCCCTTCCACTTCCCCCACGTCAACCAACTGGGACAGCCGCCAACTCTCTTTCTGACGTCGTTAACACAGAATCGTTTAATGAAAAGAAGGAAGAAAAAAAAACTGGTGAATGAGATATCGGCCGGCACATCAAGCGGATACGCCTAGATCGCTGTTTTACAACCCTGCACGCGAGGACGCACGATATTGCAAATAAAGAACCTTCGACATTAACCCGGTGCGCCATCAACGGTGCGGAAAAAAAATGCAGAGTGTTTCTCGTAAAAAGGTTAATATGAAGGAAAAAAACGTTCCCCGGCTATGAATTTCTTGAATATGATTAATGTATATATATATTTTTAAACCCTGCTTCTACCACTTCACCTCGTCCGTAACTTCTTGGAAGTGAAGTAACCATTCCACTTTTGTCTGTATGTCTGGAGAAATGCACTGAACTTTAAATTCACCGTCCGACCAGCGTTCCGACTGCCGGGAAGCTTTCTTCAAGGTTTACTGAAAATTTTAATTAACGCCAGGACCACTGCGGCAAACGGTCAAAGAGTTATGAATCCGTAAAGCAAACAGTCCTGCAAATATGCCCGCCTCCCCTGCTTGCTAAGGGAATATTACATTTTAGTCTCACTGGCAAACAGAGGATTCCCTCGACAACTCCGGAACCCGAGATTGGAGACCGGCGAGTAATCTTTTGGGGATGATAGGCTTTGCTAGACCAGCAGGATAAGACGTTATTGGTGGGCGTTTCCGCCATGTAACCCCTATCTGCTCCGTGTCATTTCCAGCCATGATCGATGTTCCAGCTACGTTCGCCGCACAAACACAATAAAAAGCGGTAAAGATTCAAAATCCCCTAGTATTTCAGTTCCTCGTACAACATCAACGTCTTTCAATTTTGTCACGTGTTTCGGTTACTTCGGCAAAAGATTTCCGATACGCGCGGTCGTCCAGATCAACGATTGAGAGTTTGATCTTGAATGTGTCGTAGATCAACACTCAAGCTCCGAGTGTGCGGCATTGAAAATGGATTTGCGACATATAAAGGTTCTTTCGCGAGAAATCCTTTCGGTTCGTTCTCTACCTGTCGTCCCGTTTCAAACTACGGCAAAGCGACTGGGTAGGGCAGAGTAAGGCAACTCAATCGAAACATTCGCATGTCGTCCTTATCTGCCCTGTGGCATTTTCAGCCATGATCGATATTCCAGATACGTTCGACTTATGTAAAGATTCAAACCCCCAAGTATTTCAGTTCATTGCAGTTCAATTGAAGTTCGAACCCCCAAGTATTTCAGTTCATTGCAGTTCAATTGCAGTTTAAACCCTCAAGTATTGCAGTTTATTGCAGTTCATTGCAGTTCAAACCCCCAAGTATTTCACTTCATTGCAGTTCAATTGCAGTTTAAATCCTCAAGTATTGCAGTTTATTGCAGTTAATTGCAGTTCAAACCCCCCAGTATTTCAGTTCATTTTAGTTTAATAGCACTTCACACCCCCAAGCATTTCACTTCATTCATATATTACATCAATACCTTTAAATTTTGTCACGCGTGCAGTTATTCCAGCGAAATATTTCTGATTAGCGCGCCCATCCAGATCAATGATCGGGAGCTCTGATCTCGGATGTGTCGTAAATCAACACGCAAGATTCGAGTCTGCAGCATTAAAAATGTATTCGTGCCGTACGTCTGGAAAACGTTCGCAGGCAACGAGCCTTGGCAAGTGTAAAGACTCTTTTACGATAGATCCTTTCTAACCTTTCTTCGCTTTGCCGTTCCGTCTCAAACTACGGCAAAGCGACTCGGAGGGCAGAGTAACGTACCTCAATAGAAACATTCGCCGGAAGAACTTCTCCCTTTCTCGTTCCCTCTTTCTTCTAACCCGGCTCCTCTGGTTCGACACGCCTCGTAGAGTCGTTTATAAAGCGTCGCGCGAGCTCGGCGCGCATGCCACGGATCATGTGGCTTGCCCGTGCGCTCGAGCCCGACGAATGTGATTGGAATTTTATTAATTGGCCGTTGCATAATTCATTTCGTACTCCCGACCACCTCGTACAGTTCTCCCCAGTTTTCTTTCGCGCTTCTTAAGCCATTGAAGGACCCATTAACCACTGAATTTATCATCGCCCAGGATCGTCGATGCCCCAATGATTTTTTTTATAATTTTTTTTTTTTTCATTATATTTTTACTTTCCATTATCTCACCGACGCCAACTCGCCTCCTCCTTTCGATCCGACCATTTACGAATAATTCCGTTGAATTCTAAAAATCGCGACGACGAATACTTAATCAGCAAGGGGTGAGCCCGTGATTTTTGCAATCTACCCAAGATCCGTTCAACACTCCGCACGTAATTTGCATTGAACGATGCGAAGCGTACAGTTGCCTCTCCGCCGCCGCTTCGCACTATTATATACAGGTATATATTCATATATATGTATGAGATAAATTTTATTCGCGCCCCCCCAGACGATGACGACGCATATTAAGCGGAAACGCGCGCGCGCTAGCCTGTCGGAGATTAAATGGCCGAAGATTGAATTCTCCCACTCATCTCTGTCTATTTCTTCTTCCTGGTTTCATTGTCTACCCTGTTATTCCCTCTTTTCAACCACCCTTGGATCGCACCGGCGGCATCGCTTCCCTCCTCTCCCAGCCTCTAATGTTCCGCCCCCGCTTTCCAACAACCCGCGCACCCGCGGGTTTTGTGTTCCGGAGATCGTTACGTAACCCCGCGGATCTACTTGAACGGTATCCATAAATTCGAACAAGAAGACGAGCGCCACCGCCATCCAGCGTCTAATAACTCGGCTCTCATACATTATACATAAACGGTTTGATATTCATCCTCTCGTTGCAGGGTCGAAGACGCCCGGCGCCGCTATTACAACAATAGAACGCGGTACTGTCCATAAGAAAGTACTGCATGTCGAACGAGATCGGATTCGGTATGGAATTCGAGAGTGTACCAAGAAAGGATTTGAAGAATTCTATGATTCGTAGATTCAGTTATTTACAGGGTAAAAATGGTGAATACGGACGGGTTTGTCTATTATCGATTTCCTCGCCAACCAAGTGTCATTCAACTGCATTCAAGTGTCGAAACTAAGAAACATCTCTCCCAGCTGTAGAATCACGAAGATACTTTGAGAAATTGTCGAGGCACTTATTCGTTGATGCTAGATCAGAGGATTTAGACCTGACGTGGTGTTTTCCTACCACGCTATCAGATGGTGAGGAATGTTCCCGGATCAGCGTTTTCGGTCATCATGGATTTTAATCAGGTCGATCACATTTTCATGATATCGGATTTTACGGAAAAGTTGTGATAATGTCACGCGGGCTGTGTGGGTGCTCGGGTATATTGACAACAATCAAAAATCAAAAGATAGTTCTTAAAAGAGATCGGGCATCGTACATGGTAGACCTCATCATGATATATTTGTACTACTTCGAGTACATCGGTTAAATAATTCACTCCTTTAAATGTTTTCATGTCCCAAAAAAAAACTATCCCGGATGTGGACATTAAATCTCCCCTCAGGGGCTAAAAGTCTTGTAGCCGTGAAACAGCACTGCGTACACAAAAAAAAACCTCGCAAGCGCCGGCGTCCAATCGTTAGAGTTTCAAAGAAAAATAACAAACGATCGTATCCTCCGCGAAGCCTTATCACCCGGAATTACCGAACGCATCGCTCCCATTGTAATGTCACGGTCGGCTTATAAATTTGAAAGTCTGAAAACAGGTGGGCGATTAGCTCGCCTAGCAAAAAGATGAAACTATTCGCCATAGATCACCCGACCAGCCACATCACCGTGAATTACCTCGTAGTAGTGCCTCGTAGTAGTGTATAAGCCTTCGACGGCAACGAAGAGTTAGGCCACAACGCCCTACCGGCCATCGGACCGGTGCACGATTGCATCAGTGCCGTTACTTCTGGCAGCAAGAACGGTGCACCGAGCCCACCCCATGCGGAATACTTCCATCTCATCTCCTCCTCGCACCATGATCTCTCGGAGCTCTCTTGTACCTGCCAGATGGCTCGGCGCGCACATATCCGAGGCGTGTCCGGCTAATATGACTGATTGCAATCTGCGGAGAGTAGCAACGCCCGAGCTCGCGCCTCGATCTTGTACTGCGGTACCTAGGTGCATCAGACTGTCCGACACTATACGGGTTGCTGTTTCGCGTTGGCGGCATCGAGTCGGCAACAGCAGCATCGTCTGTAGCCGGACGCTGCTGTAATAAATGGGGTCCGTCTGAGGTTACAACCTTCATCAGGGGAGATAAACCCGATAGCATCGCCAATCTCGTCACGCCACCACCGCTGCTTTCAGAGAGCGTACCGGGAGCAACCACCACCCGAGGGAGGCGATGATGACGACGCCGAGGCCGCGGTGCAGCTCCAAAGTCTCCGTCTTGGCATTACCCAAGTGTCTACCAGCGAGCTTTTACCGCAACCCCGATTGCTGCATCCCCATCGTCCCAGTTTTCATACCACAGTGCTCCACCCCCCCCCCCTCCCCCCGCTTCATCCCCCAGGGCGTTCTCCTACCACAAAACGTCATCAGCTTCAGCGCCGTCTTACCCGTCCTGATAACTTCACGCGGTGAGACGCCTCGGTGCCGTGGTGACGTTTTCAGGAAGCAAGAGACGATCCGCTGCTTGCTTGACAGGTGGTGCTGAAATTGCTGGCGAAGATGACGAGTCTCTGGAATTTAACGTTGGATTTTCGTTCAACGCTCTCACTAACGCTCGAAAATTCTGATACACTATCGCGAGGTTCTTCGAAGTGAAATAGCAGAACTCTACGGGTATTCTGGTATTTTATGCAAAAACCACTGTTTCAATTTCGCGATACAAGTTTCATTTTAGCCGATGCTATCGCCGTTGATGATAAACGGTGGACATGACATTCGTCGATCAGAACTGACACGTATGCAGGATGTCGAACGTAAGACACAATGCTTTCGATCTATGCGATTCAACATAGTGAATTCCGTTATGCAACGCGCCTCGCGTCCATCATCGTCCTGATCAATGAACGTTCATCGTTGTTGATGCTTACGTATGTATTTTAAAGCTCGACGAGCCCCTCCCCGTTTTTCGAACGCTCGGTATCGGATAAACGAGGATTCAGCGAGATTGATAGCCAAACATTCGAATCGAGTTATAAATGCGGGTAGTCGGCGACACACTGCTGCTTCAATATCGGCTGATATCGCTCGCGGCAGAAGCCCGTCGATTGCGCCAGAATACCACCCCAATTCCGATCGGGCGTCCAAATATCTATAACGAATTTATCTTTTTTTTTTCGTTTACCAACAAAAATCTTTGTCGTCAATATCGCGTGGAGCAATACACAATGGCATAACCAGACGGACGATATGGCCAATCGTTTTTTTTTTTTACAAAAGCGAACTAAATTCTTGAAGGGTTGAGGGCAAAAAATTTGCGCATCTATACTGGTTCAAAAGGGACCAGCTTGATGTCCATGCCGAACGCGCCAATCTCGAAGTGATATTAATTGAAAACGTCCAGATCTATTAAGGAGGGAGTCTCGCTGCGCGCTAACTTCGCATAAGTTCGACAACAATAAGAGAAAATTGCAAGTACTTCTTGATGGTGTAAAAATCTGAAAAA
>JAPYZD010002822.1:0-17828 GCA_030522725.1 Ichneumoninae sp. B BG-2022a
ATTTTTTCAGATTTTTTTCTCATCGAGAAGTGTTTGTAATCTTTGTCTTTTTTCTCTCGAACTTAGGCGGTGTCAGTCATTGTGCTAGTACTACCTTAATTTCTTGCGTGTTTCGAAGACTGCGTGCTACAATGACTCCTATTCTGGCCGTTGTTCGCACGACAGCAACATGGAAGGAGAGACGGAGACGGAGGCACTTGAAAGAGAAATACCACCGACAATTGGGAATAATCATCGGGTGAATTCTCTTGTTTGAACGTCCGGCGGCAGACGGGTGTGGACTTTACTCGCCTCGCCGTACTCCTCCGCCCTCTCGGCCCTCGTCCAACAGCTATCCGTACGCCCGACTAACGATTTCGCGATTTCAATTCGCATGAAATCCTTTATCAATCGACTCTCGCCTTCCAACAATTATTCACGGTAGCGGTGCTGGCGGAGAGCGCGATTCGCTCGAGCGATATACCAGGGGGTTGGCGGTGGACGAGCAGAAAGAGACGAAGGTGCGGCGTGGGGCTTAGCAGGCTGCTTCACCGGCGGCTGGGAAATTGGAATTTTCTCTTGGACCATTAATGCGAAACGAACGAACGAGCAACAGCCCCGACACACGTAGCTTACTTTGTGGAACGCGAAATCGCGGGTTATTACAGGAGTGTTTGATGTGCGCACTACGCTCGCTTGGGAAAAGAGAAAAAAGTTTAATGTGGAGTGCTTCACTGCGTCGTCCCGCCATAGACACGGCGCTCGATTGAAATTAGCCTGCAAAGGGGCCGAGCCTGCGAAGGGGTAGCAATTTTGAGAAGAATGCTTGTCACGTAAAATCCCACTGTGTGCTCTCATGGACAAATCTTTTTGCAATTAGTATTCGCCAATGAAAATGATTTATCTCCGATATAAATAGTTTAAGAAATATTGAGCAAGAAGCCAGTCAGTGGCAGATCTGCGATCGAAGTCAAACCCAGAAAAAAAAATTATTTGATGGCCACCGTTTATTAAGATCGAGTAAAATGTTTATTTGATTTAAATAGATATTTATTTAAATTAAGTAAATAGTTACTTAGGGTAAAAGTGGGGAATATGGCCCGGTCCATATATCATTGATCAACGTGTTAATCGACGTGGGCCATATTCACCACTTTTAACCTAAATGAAATAAATATTTATTTAAATCAAATAAATATTTTACTTAATCTTAATAAACGGTGGCCGTCAAATAATTTTTTTTTCTAGGCGCACGAGTGATACATTTTTTTAAATTTCTTTCCCACCACGTTTATCGATTAAACTGGAATTCGCGAAAGTTGAGAACAGAAATCTAAGGTAAACGTACCAATGACCGGACACGTCCCAGCGGCCGGACAATCCGTGCGCGCAAGAGAGATAGAAATACGATTTTGCATATATGTCCACGGACTGGGACTGCTTAAGTGTCCGGCCATTGGTACGTTTATGTTAAGTCTCAGTATGCAATGTGATGTCAATTCCGAGGAAGTCGGCGAGTCTGTCAGGTAACCGGCACACACGCAAACGCCCAATGTCCGATCGGGTCGATCATAACACATAACGAAGTTGCAAAACAATTCAGCTTCCTCGATGTTTTCGCAGGCTTTTGAAAACAATTAGTGGTACCAAAATCTTGGAGATGAAAATGTTGTATCGCTGGACTGATTGACTCGCCGCGTTGTGTACACAGCGCGCGGGTTCAAGCTTTTCCCAGTCCCGACGATCGCGTGTGGGTGAACACGACGAGGCAACGGGCGGATAAGGGAGGCGAGTGTGTGACGACGAGGAGAATAGGACGGCGAAAACAGGGGTGGCCGACGAGTGTACAAATGATATCAATATGTATCCATTAAGCCTCTCCCAGCCCTCGGGATACTGTTTGGGGTTGCGGTTGCCAAGCGACGCTATATGTTTCTGGTGCTTCGCTGGGCGGAAGGATGGGACGGAAGTGATCGCGACCAACAAGGCCATGCTGTACTTATGTCCGCCACTCTTTTTTCCCCTTCTCTCCCTCGGCCGTTCTACAGCCTACACTGTACCCCCACGACCACTTTCAAGGGATTACACAATCCATTACTATAGAGCCCCCCCAGGACCACACGACGTTCGCTGCCCCCGCTCGCAGGGTGATTTGATCCTCGTTCGGTAGGGGAAAAAAACGCAACAAACAGACTAATTCGGTTCCTCTTAATCGGATCGATAAAAAGGGCTGCGCCGCTCGCATGATTTCGTCGTTTGTGATCATACGAGACTAACAAAACTATCGATCTTCGCACGGGAAAAAATGGTTTCGCGGCTCCAACAAAATAAATTTTGCTAACTATGACCTCGTTCCCATAGCGAAAAGATCAGTAAAAGCAGCAAAAAATCACTAAGTAAAAGCAATTGGTTTTGCTGTCACGATAAAACTTTCTTGTTACTGCGACGATTTAGTTTGCCGTGAGAACAAACGACGCCTGATCTAATTTGACGGCTGAGTAATGACTGGTAATAGGACAGTTATGGATACGTACATACATTTATTTGATTTTTTTTAACTCACCGCGTTTATATTTTATCATTTTATTATATTGAAAATGATGTCCGTTTTTGCAATTGAATATTTTTGAAATTTACTCTATACGGATGTATTAAACACCGAAAGGTATTACCTTTCACAGTTTATACATCCATATAGAGCAATTTTCAAGAGTTCGCCATTTCATTCTATTTTTAATTTTACTCGAATACAAAGGAGCTTTTTCCTCGCGACTCATTGCTTTCATTTTGGGCATTGAGCGCTTCGAGCTCGCCGTAGTGCTGGCTCATATACGCGCCCCACTCACTCATATATCAACATTTTTTGTTAAAGCAACAAAGGCTGTTTTGTTGCGGTAGCAAATCACTCCGAGCGAAAAATTGCTATAGTTACACGGAGAAAAATGGTTAGTTGCTCTAATAAAATGAGCTTTGTTTGACAGTGACCTCGTTCTCGCAACAAGACGATCAGTATAACCAACAAAAGAATGACTACGTAGAAGCAATTGATTTTGCTATCACGACAAAACTTTCTTATTACTGCGGCGATTTAGTTTACTATGAGAACAAATAACGCCTGCTGTAATTTGACTGCTGAGTAGTGACTGGTAATAGCAGAGTTATAGATATGTATAAACATTTATTTGAAGATTAACTCACTGCATTTGTATTTTATGACTAATTTTATTATATTAAAAATAATGTCTGTATTTGCAATTGCAAATTCTTGAAATTTGCTGTATGTGGATGTATCATAGTGCGAAACGTAATACCACGCCATTATTATTTAGCCGAATACAAATTAACTGTTTCCTCGCGTCTATTTATTTTCATTTTGGACGTCGGGCGTCTCGAGCTCGTCGTAATTGGTTGGCACATATACGAGCTCCACTCAGTCATACAACAATTATTTTTGTTACAGTAACAAAGGCTGTTTTGTTGCGGTAGCAAATCCCTCCAAGCGAAACATTTTGCTATGGTTACAAGCTGGTTTTGTTATCCCGATATTAACAAACTAAATTTTTTACAGTAACAGAAATCTTGTTGTACCAACAAATTCTTTTTCTCCGTGTACAAGCTGAATTTCTTATCCCGATACTAACAAACTAAATTTATTACGTTGACAAAAAAAACTTGTTGTGCCAATAATTTTTTTATGTCCGTGTCATATCCTTCCGCAGGAAACACTAGTCGACTGGCGCCGAATAAAAAGTCTCTATTTTTTACTCGGTTCATAAATCTTCATGGTTCATCTGCGTGAAAAAAGTTATTACTCTGCGTGGTCGCTAAGTGATAGATGTTTGTATCGCAAAAGCGTAGTGCCCGCGGAAATGAAGGTTTGGGCGGCATGAAGCAAGAGCCGATCGATCGAAGAGCGCGGTCATTTATCAGTGGAAGCTCGCGGTCCTCGTCAGGATACATATGTTCTTCGGACGTGTCGCAGTAACGTTGTTTTATCGGGACTCGCGGCCTCGGAGTGGACACTCTCGCAGACGAGTGACAACTCGACCGCGCGGCGCAGTCACTCGATCGTTATATCGGACGAGGGCCAGAGAGTGACGGAGAAACAAGAAGAGCAGACTGGCCTGATAGATTACTTGACAAGCCGCGGAGTAGGCCCTTTAAAGATTTAATCGTGATTAATGGGTTTGCATAACGGGTATGCACGGAACTGCAGTTCCGGACGGAAACAGCTGCTTTGATGATACAGTACTGCTGTTCCGCGGCCAAAAAAACGATGCATTCACTTTCGACTTCACATAAACGTTCGGATCGATTCACGACGCGTAGGGGAGGTCCGGCTTGTAACAGTGGAAAAACACCGATAACGTAAAAAAAACGCCAATGAAAAACGCTACGAAATATAAATAAATAACAATTCCGGGTTTCTCATTGGGCATTGGAAACTCGGTACACTCTCGGCCGCAGCGTGAATCGCCGACGTGATTTTTCGATTTGTCACCGCGAACTTTTAACCGGATTTCTTCGATTACGGTTTATTACCTTGACCTCATACCTCCGCTCATAAATATATTGTCACAAACATAAATCAGGCTATAAAGTTTTAGTGTACCAAAATTTGTCAAGTCATTTTTTTCCGTTCCGACGTTTATCTGCACTTGCGAAAAGTCGTGGAACCGGCGGATCGCAGTGAAACGCATAACTTCCGTCTTTTTGCCGGGAGTAAAAAAAACGTTGTCGTCAATTTTGTGGGCACTTCATTGGTAGATAAATTCGGATTTTTTAATAGAACTTCTCAGTACTGTGAGATAACATTTTTGGATGCACAAATAATACACGGAGAAAAGAAATTGTTGGGACAACACGAATTTTGTTATCATAACCGATTTACCTTGTTAACATAGGGACAACAAAATATTTTGCTGTGGCAGCAAATATTTTGCTGTGGCAACAAATATTTTGCTGTGGCAACAAATATTTTGCTGTGGCAAAAAATATTTTGCTGCGGCAGCAAATATTTTGCTGCGGCAGCAAATATTTTGCTGTGGCAACAAATATTTTGCTGTGGCAACAAATATTTTGCTGTGGTAACAAATATTTTGCTGTGGCAACAAATATTTTGCTGTAGCAGTCAAATATTTTTTCTGCCACAACAATAAATTATTAATGATCTACATTTTGCTGGAGAAACAGAACTATTTTTCTCCGTGTATATCTACCCAAAACTAAACAGATCCGTTTTATGTATGCAATCCCAAAAGGACGCATGACTGCGATATCTTTATAGACCAAATGTTTTTTTTTTACTACCAATTCGAACGTCTTTTTGCTCTGCCCTCAATACTTTCTTTCTTATTTCGAAAAAATAGAAATCACGTAGAAACGAAACTTCTACTGTTTCGACGACACATTGTAAAAAGACGCTCGTAACAAGGGGTAAGTAAATTCCGGAACGTTCGGACTGTTAATGCGTCGGAAAATTGATGTCAGCATTAAGGCGTCTCCCCTCCATCCGACACTGAACGACCGTTCCACGACAAAGTCCAGCCCCATTCTTTTTCCCAAACCTTACACAGTATACTTATAATATTCTTTCCCCACAAAAAAAAACAAAAAATGAATATAATAAAGAAAATATATGTATAAAGTCGTAAAACGAGATTTTTATCAAGTAGTAGTTTCTTCTCGCACTCTCCCGCAATAAAAGGAAGAGAAAATAAAGAGGGAGGCTGAAAAGAGATATACCGTAGAACGGGGCTAAGAGGCGCATAAGTATAATAATCCTGTGAACGACGTCACGAGAATTCACGGTGATTCTTTCGCCGGGGAGAAGGGGGGAAGTGGTGGGTACGGAGCCAGCGATAGAGGCGCGACAGAGAAGAAAAGGAAAGGGCTCGTTTTATCTCGGATAAAATCACGAGGCAAGCGTAGGGGACTCTCGGTTGAACGGGACGAGGACGAGGGACGAGCGGCAACAGTGGTGGCCGTTGGAGAAGCTCTCGCGCTTCGACAACGAGAAATTTAACGCCATCTGGCGTCGCGTTGCACTCTCGACGCCGGTGATTCAACCCCTCACCCCTCGGCATCCCTGTTTGCTTGTACCTGTGGGGCGCCTCTTGCACGCGTAGACTCAAACCGACTGGAACGTGTCGGATTGTCGGCGTCGTGGTCCTCATCCTCGGTGCCTGCTTTCCAGCCAGCCTGTGCGGAAAAGAAGGATTCTGGCGTGTCGTGAGGGGGGAGGGAGGGGGGTTGGGGTGGCCTTTCCAGCCCCACGGCCGAGCCCTCTTCGCCCCTCATCTTCTTCCTCTCTGCAGCCTCGCCGACGAGAGAATTCGGTCCTTTCTGTCTACCTCGCCTCATGAATATTTAAACTGGATATTAAAGGTGTAAAATCACCGCAAGATCGTTTCCACCGAGACCAACGTGCGATCCACACGACCGCCATCCCCCCCACCCCACACCCTCCCGCCACCCCTTAGCTATCTTCCTCTCGGCGAACACAGGATAATCGCTCGGGACTTTGTGAGAGACGAGCGACCATACCCCGACCCCCAGCACTCGCTCGTAAAAAATGTCGGAAGACGTGGCCCGTTAAGGTGATGCCTTAACCCATCTCGCCCCGCCCTGCCGGGCCAGCCACAGACGTGACGGGTAGGGGGAGACATTTTTTGACCTATTTTTGTAGACGGTATGGAAGGTTTGTACATTCAAGGAGAATCGACTATCAAACGAAATCCAACTTAAGGCATCAATTTTTTTTATATGTTCTATATGAAGACTTTACGTATCTATTCCTGAAGTCTTAGCGATTTTGACCGTATAGTTTATTCGTAATGTAATTTAGAAGTTAACTACTTTGACCGTATCGTAATATATTCTAACATTAGAGTAGGTCGCTTTCGGGAAAAAATATCACTAATTTACCACTGATCGATACAGGATTATGTGAAAATTGCGAAATCCGTACTTTACCGTGCAAACTCAATGATTCATCGATGCAAAGTTGATTTTGTCATCGCAATCTATCAATTTACCGAATTCTCAGTGCCAGGTTCGACAACCTTTTCGGTCGACAGCTGATGCGTTCAGAGAACCAAACATAATCTCACTTCAGGTTCATTTTAATACACGCCCTATTCAAAGTTTTTTATCATCCATTACGAATCCACAGTACAAAATTATCAATGTATCAATCATTTTATGTCGCAAATATTATTTAAATGTTGTTTATATAAGTTTTGGGAAATAATTTGTCATTTCGTTTTTTCGTTTCGTAATGTTGGCCATTGGTACGTAATGACAATTCCAAAGTCGTTGATTCTTAAGGCAGACTACTTTTCTTAATCTTCGACAAACGAATCATTTTCGCGAAATATATCCCATGAATTTCATGCATAATTTAGTTCATTGCATGCGATTCGACACAGCTGCGATGAATTTTTTTCTATCACATTTTTGATTCCAAAGAAACAGTCGATTCTCCTTAACGAACATTTCTTTTTCCTAATCTCATATTTTATTTTGTATTTCAGTATTTCGTTTTTTGAGCTTAAAGGTAAGATTTGTTGACGAGGTGTAAAGATTATAGAAGAGCTGTGCTGAGTTTCGAGATCTTCAGAAATTTCGAGGATGAACGCGTTTCCTTTTTTTATTTTGTTTGCTTTAATCCACTCTTTCTCATACTCTATTTTGCCGCTCCTCGGCGTTATATATATCACATGTAGAAAGGAAAACAAAGCGATCACCGCAGAATAGACGGTTCGGTACTCGATCATGAAATAATTCGCTAGAACTTTTCGCGAAAAAGTTTACCGTAAAGTTTCGTACGGGGATAACCGGGTGGTCTAGCAGTTTCATTTTGTTTGCAGTCGCGTTCCTCGATTATGGTACTTGACCTCAATTTCGCTGAGCAGATCGCCGTTCTATCTTGAACCATGTCAACATCTCGGAGAAAAGTAGTGAGAAAAGAAAGGAAAAACATGAACGTACAATCGTTCTAGGAAGTTTGCACCAATAGCCGATGGCACTGGCGATAAATTATTTACGAGCTTTCATGCTCTTTGAAAGGAGAGAGTACTCGCTAAGGTCCGCAACTCTTTATACTGGATGAACCATATATACGTAGACAGTACACCTAGACAGAACATTTTCAATAATACACTAGCAGCACAGAATACATACAATGTAAACATTTTTTTTTTATTAATGAGCGGTGTTGGAAGCTTTTTTACACAAAATATTACTGAAATTTCAGACATATATGCGTTGCAATTTTACAGTAAAATTGTTATTTATAATGAACATTTTTGTGAATTTCAGGCAAAAGATTAGTAATTTTAATATCTGGTATGTGAATTTTATAATTTTTATAATTTACTGTAATTTCAATGAAAAAGTATACTCATTTTTCATCACAATTATGCAATAAATTTAATGTACCAGTTTTTGCATAAAAACTTCGAGTCTGGTACATTAAAGTTACCATTTTTTTTTTTTTATCTC
Source organism: Ichneumoninae sp. B BG-2022a (assembly GCA_030522725.1). Lineage (NCBI taxonomy): Eukaryota > Metazoa > Arthropoda > Insecta > Hymenoptera > Ichneumonidae > Ichneumoninae sp. B BG-2022a. The sequence continues at coordinate 8,485 of JAPYZD010002822.1, forward strand.
TGATGTAATAATCATTTCGATCACGATTAGGAAATAGAGCACTGTTCTATTTCTTAATCGAGGTCAGTGAACGATTTCTTTGGTGCAGGGGAACGTTACAATTGAACCAAACACAGCCTAAATTCTCACCCGATTTCGTCTGCGTTTAAAGGAGCGGTGTTCGCAATTCCGTGCTATTTTTTGCTCGAAAATGTTTAACTAAATACTAAAACTTAGACTCTCGGCTTTGTCGGTAAAAAAATATAATATAATTTTTCTTACCTTCGTCCTAGGTCTCCCCTATTTTTGCTAAGTACTATGCATCAATATCCGTGTGGGGGCGGGTTGGGGACGTCATTTTTACATTTTTTTGGCGTGAGATAGAAAAACATGCTATTTTAAATAGAATACGTGGGTCCATCTTGCCCCGCTTGCCCGCACGGATTAAATGCTCGTTCTAACGGTATAGATCCGCTGAGCCAGTAGTACAAGTGCCACATTGGTCAGACGCGCCGCTGTGCGCCATGTATAGAACGCATGTTCTAAAATTGGCCACCGATACACAAACGGCGAGGCACAAAGAGCCCATCGGGATTACTGCCTGATGGTGGGTACACGCCACAGCAGCGTATCTCCACCTACTTCGCCCGGTCACTGTTTTCACGCGATGCAAAGACCGTTCAGCTGGTAAATTACAAGAGGGCCTATTGTCACAACTATCGAACCGATAGGCATCCACCGGAGAGGAAGTTTAATTCACCGAGTGCTTGTTATATTGCCACGTCACGGAAGTCCCGGAGGTAGCGCAGTCCCGGTAGATGGCATTGAATAAACACACGATCCGCACAGTAGAAGTTCCCCCGATCGCCTGTTCAGGTCGACTCGCTTCACAACCCGTACACCCGAGCGACGGCGCTCACCGAGTCAGTTTACAATGGATGTTATTTCAACGATTGATACATAAATCAATCGCCTTACGGTATTGAAAATAGTACAATGATCAAATCTAATCGTTCGTTAAACTAAGGCCTAATATGATGAAAATTCTTTACGTTTTTTCTGTGACGTCACTTTCTGTTTGAAAATCGCGCTATTTCACCGGAAGTTAAGTCACGGGAAAATTTTGGAAATGTTGACAGTGGCGTCACTTCCGGTTTGGAAATCTCAGTTTTTGCCGCTAGTTACGTAACAGAGTTTGTCATTTTCGTTTTTGTATTTCTGGGACGTCGCTTCGGCGAAAAACTCAGATTTTCAAACCGGAGGTAACGTCACAGAAGTATGTTTCTAATCTTTTTTACCGGAAAAAAGTTGAATGAACGCAGTGGCACTGTTGCAGGAGAATCAGTTACTATAGGCCAAGGAATTCGATGTCAGGAATATACATTGAAAGGAACGCATGCCTAGAGAGGGAGCGTTCGGATAGAAAAGACGTTTTCGGAGAGTGAGAAAGAATGACATATTGTAATATGTCATTCTTTAGAGTTGTAACTCTATCATATTAAAAGAACTCTACTGGGTATATAGAATTGAAATAAAACTCTACCGGGATTGAAATAAAACTACCGGAATTGAAATAAAACTCTACCGGGATTGAAATAAAACTACCGGAATTGAAATAAAACTCAACCGGGATTGAAATAAAACTACCGGAATTGAAATAAAACTCTTCCGGTAGGCTAAACAGTGAACTTGTATTTCGGTACAGTTTTCTTTCAATTCCAGTAGAGTTTTATTTTGATTCTGGTAGAGTCTTTTTACTTTGCGGTAAAGATTTTGGTAGAGTTCTAACACGGTGGAGTTGTTATGTGCAAGAGTCGTTAGAGCTGTCTTTTTTGGTAGAGTTGTTTAGGGAGAGATATTTTCTGGTAGAGTTGTGAGTGGAAGGGATCTAAGTGCGCCTATTATGTGACCCCGACACAAATTATTCGACAGTGAACAGCTTACCACTTCCGGCGTCGGTATCTCCCAACGTCACACTTGCCACGCCATGTACTATAGCTTATTTTGTTAGTTTGACGTTCGCGTTACCGTAACGGCAGCTTAACATGCATTCAGCATCCCGCCTCAGAGATACATTAAGGCCATCGTAGCGAAATGCATAGCGATATGCATTAAGGTAACCTTCCATCGTTCGTTGCAGATATCCACCCATAACGCCACAAGAGCTTAAGAGGTGTAAACGTCGATCCGACATAGCGGCTAGACTTTGATTTACTGCATGCACGAACATCCCGGCTAAGGGATGCTATAAGTTGGCCCGAGCGTGTGAAAACCATCGACGAACGAATGGACTCTCCAGCGCCTATGTATTGCGAGGGGAAACGACGCTATATATATATATATATATATATACAATATAATTGTGTGTGTGTGAGTATATATAGAGGTGAGTCAGGCCAACGAGGCGAGCGGGCAGAACGCCAGACTGAATTAACTTCGAATCTACGGCTTAGGAGTTGCAAATTGAAGAGAGCAATATCGGGAAGCGCGACGCCACACTTCCAATCCCCCACACTCTCAACCCTGGGCGACCACCCCGTCACGGCCTCCTCCTTAAAAAAACGCATCGTTCAGCAGTGCAAAAGAAAAACCACTCTGCATGCGGGGTTGTTGAATAATCAATGAAACGAGCCCTCTTCAATCCCTCGAAGCAAGTAGTTGCTAGAAACAAGATATCGCTTTGGATGAAAAATAAGAAACAAAATTGAAAAAAAAACTCGCAAAATGCCAAGCGTTAGGAAGATGACGGGAACATTTTTTAACGCTTCGATTAAGCTTCTCAAAAGATAATGGAATTTTTGCTGAAAGTGATGAACCCGCGTTACAAATGGTCCGTGAATTATATTGCGCGAAGATGGGTTTCTCACAAGCATGGTGCATGCCGGGCTCTCAGCTATTCTCGGCGCACGACAGCCACTCTGGCTGATTGGAAAGTTCTTCACTGCAACGGGCAAGTGAGACTTCCGGATAATTACTCAAGTGTCGAGTTTACCGTGGCTTAGATTCTTAAAAAAGAAAGAGTCTTCATCGCGGACGATTCTACGTCATTGACGTTCATTGCATTCACCTTTTTAGCTACATTAAACATTGCTTCAATGATTCAAGAACAATTGGCTTGCGGGCTGACAGAAAATAGTACATTACTCCACAAGTTAGAAAAAGTGTTTCGCACGAGGGATGTACGAAATTTTTCATCACAAGGTGCGAAAATGGCGTTTTTACGCACGCGAAGCGGGCGGAAAAGTGGCCATTTTCGCATCGAGTGATGAAAATATGTTTTCTTTGCGTGCAATATGGGCGGAAAATAGCCTATTATTGACCGATAATCATTAGTAACATGTGCGCATGCGCGGTACAATTTTATTACTCCCTACGGAGTAATAGAGCTCATTACTCCCGCTGGAAGCTCTATTACTCCCGGGGGAGTAATGGTCATTGGCGAAGATGACGATTTTGTGATGCAAGAAATGTGGTTATACGTATTGCAAAAGCAACCCCCAACCGAAAGAAAAATTTTTTCTCGTCAACAGGAGAACATGAAATGAATTTAATTTTCTCTCCATTATTATTATTATTATCGGCAATGTTCGAAAGAGATATTACCAGTTAATCGAAATGTCCTCTTGGCACATCATGTAATTACCGTTCCATCACTCTTTCATCCGACTTTCTCGAAGATCATTTATTCAATACGCGTTCTGCTAATAGCTGGTTGAACATTCTTTCTCCGTGCCGAGGGTTCGAAATTAGCATTTCAAGAAGTCGACGTTTTTCGCTGATCTCGTGAATCCACTATACATAAGAGAGGGCATTCATTAACGCCAAGATAGGGTGGAAAGGTCGCCGGAAAAGAAACCGGCGATGAGAAGAATGTTACATATATACATTTATGTATACATATATATAAGATAGTATAGAGGTTCGCTATTGAGTAAAGCGAGATGGAAAAGTTACATTCCCCCGTCCGAGAAAAGTTAAGTCTCCCATAGCGCAAAACTCGGGACGTCTCTATCTCTCGTAACTAAACTTTTGCCGCCCTGCTAATGTGACAAACATCACGCGAGCGGTGAACCCGGGAACGAAGAAAATAAAGAAAGGTGAGGAGATAGAGTTTACGAGAACGAGAGTGAGAGCCGAGGAGGGGATGGGAAAGAAAGAAAAACGACAAGAGGCAACAGTGCGCGGACAGCGTTGGCCATGGACAGAAGGGTAAGGGCGAAGCAAAGTTTTAATTGGTCTTGAAAACGAGTGGGTTGTCGCATTTAAAACAATCTCCAAACTCGCTCTGGACTTGCCCGGCTGGCCTCGCTCTCTTGCTCGTTAACTTTCTCACAGTCTTGGCTATACGGCGTAACTCCGGGACCTTCCTCTGGATATTCAACTTCTCGTCTACCCTAACGTAATCCCCAAAAATTACACATCGCAATCCCGTGGAAAGTGTTTTACGTAACGTGGCATAAATTTTGTTACGATTCATTGTCGAAAAGACTTTCGCTCGACCGCATAGGATATGTTTTTTGATTATCGTGTTCAATTTCTTATCCACAAGGTGCCCAATTTTTTTTTACTTTACATTTTTTTTATTGTAAAATTAAGAAGGAAAAGTTAGGGAATCTTTGTCGATAAGGAATTTTTTCACCTCACTGTAAAAATAAATTATAAATTTAATGTACTGAAAATTGAAATTTACTAACATTACTTACATTAATTGAACCTTAATGTACTGTGCTTGTAGAATACAAGCACCAGATATTAAAATTACAAATCTTTTGCTTGAAATTTACAAACATTTTTATGAAAAATACTAATTTTACTGTAAAATCGCAACACGCATGTGTTTGAAATTTCAGAAACAGTGTATGTAAAAAAAGCTTCCAATACTGTTCATTAATTTTCAAAAAAATTTTTTTAACAGCGCATGTACCTTACATGTAAGCTACATATCTGCAGCATTTAAAACAATCTTCAAACTCGCTCCGGTCTTGCCGGGCTGGCCTCGCTCTCTTGCTCGTTAACTTTCTCAGTCTTGGCTATATGGAGTAACTCCGGGACCTTCCTCTGGATATTCAACTTCTCGTCTACGCTAACGTAATCCTCAAAAATTACACATCGCAATTTCGTGAAAAGTGTTCTACGTAACGTGGCATAAATTTTGTTACGCTTCGTTGTCGAAAAAACTTTCGCTCGACCGCATACGATATCTTGTTTTCATTATCGCGTTGAATTTCTTATCAGAAAGGTACCCATTTTTTTCTTCTTTTGTTATTTTACATTTGCTTTATTATTCACTTAACAAGAAAAAATTAGCGGATCATTGTCGACAAGGAACGTTTGTTAATTTTTTCACCTCCGTACCTTACATGTGAGCCACACACCTGTAACAGGAATTGCACAAAAGTAACGGTAAATACCTCGTGTTTCTCTTTCGTTCTGTTCTCCCCCGTTTTACGAATTCCCAATGCCCGTAGGATGGGATTGTTCAGCCATGCCTGTGTATTCATCTTTCTCACGGTAGTTTACACATACGTCACGACTTTCCTCGAGTGATAGTTCGCTATTACGGGCCGTGGATATAAAGAGAGAAAGCTAAACATGGGACGTATGAGCTGGAGGAAATGAGATAAATCTGCGAGTACACTGTAGATCACCTACATATGTATGCATATACGTATATAGTATATGGTATATAAATTGTATGTATGGTACATACATGTATTTACCATGTAACCGCAGTGTATGTTATGGACGAGAGAAAGCCTCAGAGTGAAGGAGGAGAGAAGATGAAAGGAGGAAGCTTGCAGAGCAGGGGGAGGAGGGGGGGGGAGAGGGAGAAAGGTAACCAGGGAAAACCCCGCCGGGTTTCCCATTAATCCGCGACCTGAACTCTGGTAATCCCTTGTATCGAGCACAACCGAAACGGAGCGAAGTGTAGTCGCGAGGGTTTTCCACCCTCCAACTTCGTACTGTGTAGATACAGCACAGTGTACGTTTCGTGCTACAAGCTTCACTCCACTCTCATCCCGTCCTTCATTTCATCATTTCTTCCTTCCTTCCGCCCAGGAGCCCACGCATGTTATCTATATTTATTACACTATACACATTACGGTGTATCAACGTGTGTGTGTGTGTGTGTGTGTGTGTGTGTGTGTGTGTGTGTGTGTGTGTGTGTGTGTGTGTGTGTGTGTGTGTGTGTGTGTGTGTGTCTCTCTCGCTGCCCTCTCAACCCGCAGCCCTCCTCTCGCGCGTGTCTATAGAATTCACTGGCAAGTTATTTCGAAAAGTAATTTTCATCATCCGTTCGTAGCTCTGACTTACAAAAAACAATCCAATGCCGCTTGGCTCAACTTGTGACACAATGCCCTCGATTATTTTTTTGGCATATCACTAGGGTAAAAGTGATGAATGCGGCCCACTTCGATTAACACGTACATCAATGATATATGGACCGGTCCATATTCCCCACTTTTACCCTAGACGATACTTTGCGCTAGGGTGAAACTGGTGTGGATAACCCGATCCACATATCATTGATTTACGGGTCATTGTGTGTTTTATTTTAATTTCATTATAAAATTAACGAGGAGAAAGATTGCGGACGTTTGCGGACAATAAACGTTTGATAAATCTGCAAAACCCTTTCTTGCCGTCCAAAAATTTGTAGGGTAAAAGTGGAGAATATGGCCCGGTCCATATATCATTGATTTACGTGTTAATCGAGGTGGGCCATATTCACCACTTTTACCGTACATTCAACGACAAGACAGGCGTTTTGCGCTTGCATTTTTCCTTTTATTAAATGCCAAACAATGTAAAACTGAGGAAGTATCATTAGGTGTATAGCTGCACAGAGGCGAAGACAATTCTTGGTCTGATTTATTCAAAGAATAGGAGAGTCGTTAAACGCGGGCTTGTTTCCAATCCCAAGTAATATTGGATATCCACATTGTACCGTACATATAGGTATACACGTATTGTATATACTTAGATACTTTCAATTTCCGCATCGCGGAGGATAATAAATATGTATACCCCAGGATTTCCGCAGCTACATGTACTCCCTATAAGCTGGCTTGCATGTATAATACGTATATATACGCACACAAGTTGGCTGTACATTTCGGGAGCAGTGAGACTTTCCACGAGAATTGGATTCATATTTCCTCTGTACGAGATGGAACTAGCACGTTCCACAAGAAACCGCATAGGAAATACGAGTCGTAACACCGGTATCTTCCATGACAAAGCGTCTCGTGGATGTATCAATTCCCAAAGAGACCGTGAATGGAAAGTAATTTAAAAATCTTAAAGTAGACAGATATTATTTCGATTATATAACAGTAAAATTTGTTCTGCATTACTCAAGTTACATCCGCGGTCTTTAAAGGTATTGAGGTAAACGTCCGAGTGACCGAACACGTCCCAGTGGCCGAGCAAAGTATGCGTGCACATACGATTTTTCATGCATGTCCGGGAACTGGGACTTCGCCCTTAGGTGTGCGGCCACTGGTACTTCACCTTACCACAAGGAGAGAGAGAAAAGGTAAACGACGGGTTTCAATTTTACGAAGGATACTCAGTGAGGATGTAATTCTGGACCAGTCCTAGCCAGCGTCTGCCCGGACACTGCGCCAGTACTGGGCCAGAGTTACATGCCCACTAGCAGGGCGAGACCGATGAACTTTATCCCTTGGGACAGCGGAGAACGGAAACATTCCTGCCGTTTGCTTCTCTATCTCGAAGCTTGAAATATGTGCAGGTGCTATTGAGGATGCGGATGTGGAAAGAGAGCTCGTGATAAAAAAAAACAAACATCGGAGGCTCGTGGGCGAACGACGACGAGAAAACGGCTGGTGCCGAGCGCGGCCCGATGGAGTTCACCCGTTGCGGGATTGTCCGGTTTCACGATTCTTAGCCGGTGAAATTGATGGGAAGGACAGAAGTTTAGTGACCTACTATATTTCTCAGTCTCGGAGCGACTTGTAACCTCCGCCCTCCCGCCGACGGTGATGCCACACCCGCGGGATTCGCTTCTGGGATTATACGGATGAGCGCCCGGAATGAAACGACGGAGGGAGAAAAAAAAGGAAAAAAACGAAGAAGCGAAGATCCAACTTAAGAATGAAAAATTCAGGATAACATAATTCCTTATCATTATTTTTCATGGTCCCGAGCGGACACGGAAGGTGATCCCTCTAAATTGTGTATGTTTGCGAGGATTCCGAAACGTAACTTTACTTTTCTTTTCATTACGAACAGTATATAGGGTAATTCGTTGCGATATGACTGGTAGAGTATCGCCGATCGTTGTACATACTCTTACAGGCGAGTCAGAGAATAAGTAAGTAAGTCAAAGTTCAATTTTGTCAATCCTGTTTCTTGTCTCTCACGTTCGAAAAACAATCGTATACAGTAGAACCCCGATTAACCGGTTCGGATTAACCGGGCGTCTTCCGAGACTTCTTTTTTTAATGCGCGGAGCAAACCAAAGTCACTGAGCACTTCCAAAAAAATACTAACTTACGTACTATTAATGAAAAAAAAATCCAAAGCTTTACATTCTAGTTCACACTATTTAACAATTAAGTACACGTTGTACTTAATTGTTGCACCAAATGTCATTACTAGTCAAAGTAAAGTTGAATCATGAGACATTATTGAATCATTAGACATTATTAACTTATATACTTTCACTGTCCACTTTGGATCAACCGGGATTTCGATTATCCGGGGACGATTAATTGGGATTCTACTGTGCAATAAACGAGCAATGATTTCTCTTATTTTGGCGAGGAAAAAAATGGTGTTTGTTTCGTCTCCTGCGTTTTTTTCATTCCGCCTTTACAGACACAAAGTGCAGTTAGCGTTATCGAGCGTCAACATCCTACAGACGGAGGTGGCGAGAGACCGTTCTATGCAGAACACTTCCGATACTTAAACGTGCTCTTTCCATTTTGATGAATGGTGTCAAACGTCAAGCACACGATGGAGGACTCACGCCCGACCCACAACATCGGAAAGCACCGTGTAAGAAGACAGAGTTCTTTCCAACGTGACGAACATATTGAGAGGCCGAAGAGGGCTGCCGGTCTGGTACGTGTACCAGAAAGACCCGGTGTACTTTGCAGTCCTCATGCCCGTGTCGTGCCACGAGCCGCGCGAACATATTACATATTCGGATATATATCTCCCACATACAACCATCCAGTTCCGCGAGAGCACCGAGTTCGAAGCGATACACTTTATTTCCGGTTGTCTAAAAAGCAATTGTCGTTCCAGCTCCAGACTTTGGCTGTTCCTGTTTTTCTCTTGTATGGTTGCTGCGCGGTTGGGTTGAACCAATCTCCGGTTCCTTCTCTTACTACACA
>JAPYZD010002823.1:0-32647 GCA_030522725.1 Ichneumoninae sp. B BG-2022a
AAAAAAAACACCACCCCCCCCCCCCCCCCCCCCCCCGAGCGCACCAATATATTTATTGACACGATCCGAGCTTCACCATGCGTAAACATTAATCAAGAGTCACCCTGTTAGCTCACGCAGTGGATACGGAACGTTCCGGAATTTTCAGGAGTTTCGACGGTTCAGTCGTTACACGTAAAGCAAACAAATAGGGGATTCGTGCGTTAAAAAAATGCGGATTTGACACAGCTGCGAAAAAATGAGGATTTTGAGGGTTTCGGTACTTTCTCGTTTATCCGTAAACGACTCCTCGTAATGGTCGTAAATCGGTGGTTACACTCTTATACATCATAGCGTTGTAACGAGTAACGGCGACGAAGAACTCGTTGAGGAGGCACATCGGTGCGTCCTCCTTCTCACGCTTTTACCGTCGAGACTCCCCACTGTGATTTATCATAGACAAAAAAAGAACATGTTTTCTCACTGCGCCGGGGGGAGAACATACTCACAGGTCGGAGGCACCGACAGGATAATTCGAGCGTAGGAACGAAGCAGCCGGACGATAGAGTTCGAAAGATCATCGGGCCTGGCTAAACTTCCATGGTCGAATTTTCATTATTCAAAACGTCCCGCTGATGTAAAGTTCTCCGATGATGAACGAATCTTCAATTAATACGAGCAATTGCATTATTCGTGAAAAATATTGAAATTAATTTAGGAGCCTGTCTTTCACCGCGAGCTCGGCGGGTGTTCTCAAATCTACCCGATGATCCGAAGGCTACCCAGTTTCGATTACACTCGGGCATCGCGAAGAGGTTTCCGGATCGACCGCGAGATTAAATTTAATCATGCAAAAAGATTGATTGAAATATATAAATATATTTAGCTGATTGCATAATTCATTCGGATGGAAATTAAGAGCCGAATCTTTCGGCTCGATTTCCGAGGCGAAATGTTCGAAGAATTTCCGATACTCGCATCTCGGGCGATCCGGAGATTGAATTAATATTCCACGTCTATAGTCATTCAGCTCTATGCAAATATCGGACCAGTTTGTTTTCTCTCTTTCGCGATTCATCATTGGTTATCCAATTTTTTTTTCTTGTCTAGTAGGCACGTAATATGCCCTATTTTTACCCAGCACCCCGCCACGATTAACAATCAATTACTGTAAAATCATCGTGACGTTGATAATTTAATGGTGTGTTATTTTTTTTTATCGTTGCAGGAGCAGCGGGCGCGTACCAGACGGGACCATGGGTCCAAAAATTCTTCTCATATTATGTAAGTACAATATCGTATGCAAAATTTATCATAACCGGCATCGAAAGAATTAAAAAAAAAAAGAAATGTTATGCTTCCATACCTTGACAAATAATAATAATAAAAAAAAGTAGCGCATCCTCTTCTCGAAGATTGGTGTTCCCTGCGTGTCAGATCATACAGTAGCTGATGGTAAAAAGAAGTGAATTTCTTCGCGACTCGCAGAACAGATTCAAAGGCGAGATAGAGGCGCCTCGTTACCGGTGCTACATCCTCGAAATCCAACGTGGATGTAGCATTACCGTGAGTCCCGTTGACGGTTTCTATGAAAATATGTTAGAACGCGGAATTCGTGGTGCATATGATACCGAGCGTGAAGACGTCGGCCGTGACCTCGATGCCAACGAGCTCTCTTATGTATATCTATGATTCTCGGTGATGACCTCATCCGCGGCTACGAAACAATGAAAAAAGATTTGCTCCAATGCGCGGCAGGAGCATTATTCAATTTTTTTTCTTTCTTTCTATCTTTCAACAAGTGTTTTATATTATATACACGATCGGTACATGGGCTTTTCTATTAAAGCTTTGCCTCTATACTTCTTTATATATACGGGGAGCAACGAAGCGCTGGCCAATTATTCGTCCAGTACGGTCGGTAATGCAAAATTCACAAAATTGCCACTTTTATCACATCTCCGAGGTAAAGCTCGTCGATGTGTAAACCGATGGTGAAGCCACTAATTTCTGCTTCGCTAAGCTGACAGTCGGAGACTTAAGAGGTCTTTCCGTGGCTCGGCTTGTCATCGCACGTATCGGCAATTACAATGATATTATACATATGTTGGATGAATACCGAGTGAGGAAAAGACTCATCGGTCTTGCATGCAACGGATGCTGTGAACTCGAGAGGATCACGGATCATCGACACCGCACGACCTGACTGGCCTTGGCTATTTTCATTTTTTTTTTTTTTTTTTTTACAAATCTTTCTCCTCTTTAAAGCTCTAGGCTAACGTAATCGTCACGCTTCTTTGCTTCTTACTTATATTTATTAGCACATCTCATTCACCATTTCTCTGAGTCATCGCCGGCAAGACCGCGGTGTTGTCTTATCTCACACGGGGCATCTTTCGCCGCGCGACGAGTCGGCTGTTTCCCGTCATTTTTTTTTTCCTTATCTTCCATTCAGCTCTCGGTTGAGATCGAGGATGCGTTTGTCGAAGCTGAGCTAGTACCTGTAGCTCGTGACGTGTTTAATCGTTAAGCGTGGGAGCGCCATGGCATCTCGTATAGCTCTTGGACACTAAAAGTCAAGGATCTTTGGTGAATCTCGGCTCGAGCTCCTGAGAGAGAGAGAGAGAGAGAGAGAGAGAGAGAGAGAGAGAGAGAGAGAGAGAGGGGGTAAGAAATCAACGGGACTTCTTCCTTGCTGAGGCGGATTGTGCGGTTCGATCACGGGATTTATGGTCGATACTCACCAGAAAGCAAACTTCTTCCTCTCACAGTCATTAGTGCCACTCACGACACCCTCCACTCTCGCATCCGTTCTATATTCCCCCTCAACAAGCAATCAATAATAATTGACATTATATATATATTTTTTTTATTGACACTCGGATCAATCGATAAGAAATTATTGGGTCAAATCGAACTCTTACATCAGATTTCGGGTCGGTCGTTACCTACTTTGGCGGGTCGTTCAAAAGAGGGCAACTGTAATGATTTCCAGTAATAAGGTTTGGGTAGTTGGACCGTTTAACTGCGTTTTAAAGATAAAAGTCCCTAGGTGAAGGGTTATTCCGGGACTCGGCTAATGTTAACGACGAAACGAGGTTGTCGTCTGTCCTTGAGAATAGCCCAAGCAGCATCGGCGACGCACATCCGATCAGTTTGGGTTGTCAGGCAGTGGCACTGTCTGCTTTGCGAAGCGTGTTACTCCGAGGCCCAATATATCAGCATCGACGCTTTGCCTCCTCGACTGTACAAATCTCGGTTAGCTCTCACCGAACGTGCTCGGACGATCGCGGCTGCTCAGTTGCGTAATCATCAATCCTCGTGAATCCGGATGTCGTTGATCCTCACTCGGTTTCCCCCATGTACGTCTCCCGGGAGAGCGAGATACTCACGCGTCAACGCTTACCAAATACATTAACGCTCATATAAAGTCACGTAGAATCGGTGGGTGTTGAACCGCCTCATGGTCCATGCGAGATATTTGGCAGTTGCTTTTATCCGTCGATCCTTTTAGTTGCTTTCTCCTGGCATCGTGTCACTCCGGCTTCGAACGGATTGGGCAATGTTCGGATCCTTTTTCATTCCACTGTTGATTCGGTTTTACTTGTAACTCTCGCTAAAGATGTTTTCACATAAAACAGCATTTCCTCTCTTCAAATATTTCGTGCGCAATTCGGAGGAATACGTACATACATACACTAAAAAATTGATTCAATAAAAATGATCACAAATCTGGTAAAAAAAAACTACAGCAGTTTCAGGTGTATGGGAACTACAGCGATATCCTGGCATTCGGATTAAACAAATTCCGCTAGAACGTATGGTAATTTTCGCTATCGTATATATTACCCGTATATTCCGGAATATTTTAGAGAATATAACATGTTCTTACTAATAATCGATGGCACATCGTTTGTTTTAGATTTGCAGTATATTTGCGGTATATTGTGTCAATCACTTGATTTTTATGTATACAATTTATACATATATAACAAAAATCGGATCAACGAAATTCTCAGTTTTAGTCTGTAGTTTTTCCGAGATCCTTCTCTCAGTGCATAAGCGGTGGTATGGTACGGTTACGGGGAGCGTAAAACCGGGAGTGGAGTAGGGATTCCCGTTAAATACCGTTCATCGGACAAATTTCTATGCGGATCTCCAGCGTCGAGTTCGCAATGATAATAACAAAGTCGTCAAACTCTCGAGCGAGAATGATATGTGATACGAAGTTTTGAACGGCATAATAAGCGTGTGGTTTCGATGCGAAGGGCTCCGGCCTGTTATAAACTTAATGGTTGCTTCATACTGCGCATACACTATATACAACTACGTATTCATCCTACGTGGTTCCACACGATATCGCGTATACCTCTACACTAGTTACGGGCTATTTAGCAGAGCACGCATCGTGCATGGCGTTCTCGCGATTGATGCCAATATATATGTCGACACGTGCCCGTCATCACCCCTCGATAATTGAGGTGGAGTTTCGATCGAAGCAATATCCGGTCCCGTCGTGTGTAATTTATTTTAACGTTCGCATGTCCCATACCTAATATTTTTATACTCTCGTATCTTCTTCCGTGTTACTCGTGCTATAGCGACGATAATTGGGGGAAAAAAAACACGCACACATATATGATTTACTAGTGGATGAGGAAGGAGGAAATTGAAAGGGAATCGAGAAATATCTCTGTATCGACACCGGAACAATATGCTCCACGGTACTGCTCGGATAAAGCCCCCGATAAGATACCATCTACGCTAAAGTTTCTCCAGACTTCCAGCGGAGAGATTCTCATCTCGGCGGCGCTTCGAAATTGGTGCAATAGGAAATCCTCTTTGGGAGTTTGGGGTGGAGGGAAGCGTGGAAGGAGACGAGGCGAGCTCATAGAACAGGGAAGATGAGGTAGATTAGATCGCTTCGCTCCATTCAACTTCTCTCCCTGTCGAACTTTAATGGCGAGTAATCGAAAATTGTATTCGCCGGCGAAGAAATTTGAAGATTCTTCGACACTGAAATAAGGAAACAGCGCATTCTGTTTTTTTCCTTTTTTCGCGTTGTTCAGAGTTGAAATTGCCTTGGACAATTTCAGTGACTAGTGTACAAAAATTAGACGGTTAATTGTCAAAAAATAAAAATAAAATAACGCGGACAGTGAAAGTTTAATCTGCAAATTAAACTCTCTTCCACCTCCCTTCTCTTTTTCTCTCCGTCTCAAGCAGTTGACTAAACGAAACTCGCCCGAAGAACACTTGATGCAGCTACACGTCTGTACGATGAGCAAATATCTACTTTCGCGCTTGAGAAGAGAACAACCGCCAACCAGAGACCCTCAGAGTCTGTGTTCACCACTCGACCAGTTCTGTGTTTGCATTACACTGCGCTTACAATGTTACAAGTGCCTTTTCTATCCTCCCCCCGGACAATGCTTCAAAAATCCCACGGGAAGCAAACTTACTTAAAAATTCCCTTTCATCGCTCGTCGGTGGCGGAAATTAGGTGGCTTTGCAATTCATTACGAGGATGAAGCTTGTTAATTCCTCACAATGGTTTTAAGGCAAAAAAAAAATATATCGATACTGATAAAATAACGAAAGGTCTATTCGTCAGACACTCACTCGAGGAGACAGACTAGAGTTCGTGTTCCTTTAACATGCTCGTGAATAGTCGCGCGAACGAAAATTTGCCGTGGATGCGAACGTTCGCTATCCACGGATCCTCGCCGGGTAGTTTCGTAGGAGCCAAAGAACGGAAGGAAGCTCACAGAGAGCCTTCCGTGCGTGACCCTCCGAGAACAAATGAACTCGATTTATCTCGCGAATCTCCGGGCTCAAGAGGCGGTGAAAGGATTGTCCAGCTTACGACGACCGAGTGAGGACGACGCGGTGGGCCGCTCTCCAGGTGGCTGAAATTCGTTTCGCTGAAAGTGACCCTTTTCTGTGCAGTTCCCTCCGGACAATTGTCCGCGGTTGCTCCAGAAACACGGTCAGTTTCACCGTTGCGCGAACTGAAGCCCGAGCCGGTGAGACACGGTCCTCGCGGTCCCCACGAGTCTCGTAAATTCTCGAGAGTAATGGGGTTTAGTGCCTTCGCGGAAGTAAGTTGATTATCGCACGGAAGGAGAGTATACTACGTGGCTAATGGCCGGGTCTGAGCGAGGGAGCGAGAAAGCCACACACGCACTCGTCACGTAGAAATAATATAAGACTTCCGTTTGGCCGACGAACTGGTTAACTTTTCCGAGATTTGAGCCAACTAAGTAACAGGACAAACGAACGGGCTCTTTTCACTTATCTGTATCAGCTTTCTGTCGACTCCGTGGACGGAGATTAACACGCTCCTCGAAATACATTTTGTTCAAAAAATAATTATTCGTTCGACCGATCAATTCATTTGCTGGCCCGAGAAAATTTGTCGCCTGGATCATATTTAGCATCCGCCAATCCGGATTCTGTTTCGTCGTGTATTTTACTCTCGTGTGAACTTTTGCATATCCAGAGAGATTTTTTAGGTCGCGAGTGTTTGTCATGTACCGATAAATCAGAGTGCGATTGTCAAATCGTTGTGGCTGTTATAAGTAAAAAATGGGGGCCGATTCAGGATTGAATGGTTATTAGGGTGGGCCGCAACGAGATTGATGGACGATCCATCGTCTCTCCGGGCTTTCAGTCCCCTCGTTCTACTGATATTCATGGTTGCAATGTATGTCACTGTTAGCTCGTATGTACGCGGATATCGATTCCTCGTGGACATTGTTTGCATTTGCATGACACGAAACCGGGGCACAATCCAGGAGCTCCATATTTAGCTCTCGGGTCACGCCAACCGAAATGCAACGAATATTTATCGTATATATGAATTAATACTCGATTCCTACAGCGACGGCTTTTACTCTCATTTCACTATCAGGGATTGCGAAAAGAAAATACCGAGATCTGGATCAAGGTGCGCGAGACCAGGTCGAGACGACTAATTGATGGCACTCATCGATAATTTATTCGAAACTTGACACCGGTCTTCTATCGTCACCGGTAACATTAAAAATTCTCACCTCCGATAGATACCTCATGGACCCATAGCTAAAAAAAAAAAATAACATCATTTTTTTTTCGCTGACAACACATCGTTAAAAAATACACACAATGGCTTTCTATTTCGCTTGACCTTTGATAAATAGCTACATTTGCATCTACATCAAACAACGAACCTACCTCATTTAATAATCGCTTTCCATTTTAATAGCTCGAACCGCGACTTATATATGAGTCTGCCGGAAGACAAATATCGAGTGGCAAAGCCCACAGGAATGAACGGGGCGAAATGGAACTTTTTTTTTTTTTTTACAAATTGTCCTAGGTGTCAGTACTCGGGTCAGGTTTGCCCGGTGGTCCTTTTTGCCACGTTCTTCCCCGTACATCGGGTCGAGGTGAGAGCACTCTGTGCTGCGATGCATCGCTGTGGCCGCTGCGAGGAATCGCGAAATCATTACGGTATTGTCGAGTGTCTCAACCGTTCGTTCTCGATGCCGATGCACCCCTCTGCCGGGCGCCCCACAGTTATTGGGGGCTCTCTCTTTCTCTCTTTTTCTCCCTGTGCGACCGGAGAATCCACCCATAAATTCGATTCAAACTGAAGCGACGAGTCTCAACTTTGCTTTGCATAGTTACACAGATACGCGAATTCTGTCACCGTTGATTCTCCATGTCGAGGATGCCATGCATATTCCGGTCGATTGGAGTTTGTCGCTTCTGGAAACAGCTCGGATATTACGACGAAGCGCGCGAGAGTGGAGCGGAATTATGCGAATACGAAAACGTGCGAGCCCGGGGTATTATATTTATCGAGTATGCCATATATTATCGGAATCGTCCGATATGTTTTAAAGTCAAAAGGTAAATCATTTATTTTTTTATTTTTTTTAGTTGAAAAGGGAATTCTCGAGATATGCACCCCGAGGCGATGTCAAATAGACTTGGTCGGTAACGAAAAGTGTAATAATTTTGTCATTCGAAGCCTCTTAGTCCGTCAGTCGGGAGGACGCCGAGAATTTGTTTTTGGTTCTCCTTGATAAAATAAAAAACAAAACAAAAAAAAAAACGAATTACCGTTTTCGTCACCGACTGAGCTCCGGACACGCGCACCTTAGGACGAATTTTAGCTCTTTTACCTCACAGCATTCCCCAATGGTCGAATTTATTACAAGACCTGACTTTCCACTTGCAATATCTTACGAAAACGTTAATTATATTAATAACTAAGTAATTCGTGAGGGGAAAGGTGAGTTGTTCATATACATGTATCTCCCTCTCTCGTAAAGTCTCGGCACGAGGTAGACACTCTTCAATCTTCCCTTTCTCTATTTTCTCATTCCACCTCTCGCGCGCTCTTCCTCATCTGCTGTCTATATCACACTTTTGCCGGGACGAACCCCGGAGTCACGTACGTCCCGGGGACTAATAATTTATTCTCTTGTTTAGCGTGCAACGAGCGTCTCTCCTACGTTTCGAACTACCATAATCTCACCGAATTCGCGATACAGAGTTAGGCCAAGTGGAATAAATTTTCGTCCCGCTCGTTGCCGGATAATTAAAGGTCGGCGTACTCTTGGCTAATTAACGGCGATAAACGGGTCCCTGCCGCGGGGCCTCTCCAAAAAAGCTTTGTCCATTATTTTTTTCGTTTGTTTTGTTCGTTCGGTTATTCTCCTCTTGGTGTTAACACCCAGAGTGAACGTGAATTACCACTTTCCTCTAATTCACCCTCGACTCTTATCCTTTCTTCATGTCTTTGTTGATTCTCCTCAAGGCTTTTCCGGTCGCCAAACCGGCAAACGTTTTTTTGTCCTTCTCGCTCTCCCATTATTTTCCTCCCTGTCGTCCCTCCGGCGGACTTCCGGTTGCTGCTCCCCGTTGTCATTGTCGTCAGTTCCATCTCCGCTTGTTTTCCCTGTGCGCAATGTTTTCACCGAGACGCATCAACAATGCGTGGGGGGAGTACCAAAGACCGCGGTGCTAGGAGCGTCGCAACGAGCGTCGCCTCTGCCTCCCCACTAATTGCAATGTCTCGGTTACGCGAGACCCCCGCTATTCCGGTGATCTAATTACCGGCGTGAATGGCTTTCGCGCAAACTCGTGTTCCGTGTACTCGTATTCCGCTCGTACGATTCCCAATGGCGATTCCCCGGCGCCGTTGGTACACACATCCCCGCACCACATCCAATTTCGAACGGTGACGAACGACCACTACCTCATCACTATGCAAATCACAAATTACTCTTGTATTTCGTTCGCGATACTAAACGCTCTTTCGTTCAATCTTGTGTTTCAGGTCTCGCGACTGCTGTCGGGCCGGGCTATTGCGAACCCAAGGTGAGCATTCTCATTATTTTCCTTTATTTATTTTATTCTTTATTGTACTTTTATTGAGAATACCGGCGTTCCCGCGGATCTCAATACTCAAATCTCGCATTCCGCGCTTTGAGTATGTGAAAACAAGCCATATCGAACTCGGATTGCAGAGAGCAAAGCCGCGTGCATCTCCCAGCTGAATATTCATTTGATTGCGATGTGCCATCTGTGCCCTGCCGTTACGAGGTGCGAGCAATGTTTGCCTATCCGTCATACTGCACATACCATGTGTACTTTGTGCATACACAATCTATTTTCCTACGAACACGAAGCCCCCTCTCCCCTCCCTCCCGACGACGACGCTTTTACTCGCACGGCTTTGGGTGAGGAGCACGAGTTATCTCACAGGGATAGAA
The DNA here is from genome assembly GCA_030522725.1 of Ichneumoninae sp. B BG-2022a. Classification (NCBI taxonomy): domain Eukaryota; kingdom Metazoa; phylum Arthropoda; class Insecta; order Hymenoptera; family Ichneumonidae; species Ichneumoninae sp. B BG-2022a. The sequence goes on from JAPYZD010002823.1 coordinate 9,747, forward strand.
TTTTGCGTCAAGCGCCTCGGCTTCCGGTACCCGGAGCATCGGATTGGCAAGACAATGGGTCGCCGTTGCGCAACGGGTATGCACATTCGTTCGTAGAAAACAAAAAATATACATGCGTGATCTTCTTTCATTTTTCATTTTTCATTTCTCATTTTTCTTTCCCCGATGTTATTGGAAAAATTAAATCACTTTTAATCATAATTTTAAGTCGTATAATTTGATATTTGATTTTTATGGAAATTGACTCACACGGGGCTTAGAATGTCGGTCGATGCTCAAGACCCAGTGAACTATATTCTTCCTGTTTACGTTCTAAACGAGTAACACTTAATCATTTTCTTCTATTCTGACTTTTCATAAATTTCCTCGATAAAAATTTTTCAACAAATTCTGAAAATGCTCTTCAATTATTTTTACAAACTATTTGCTGGACACCGAACAGATACAAAATAGGGTCGTGAGTTGAGTGAAAATAACCATGAAAATAATAGAAGAAAAAATAGAACATGAAAGGATGGCGAGGAAAGTTTGAATGATATGGAGTTTCGAAGGGGGACCACGAGACGCCGGAAAAATCGGTGAAGCCGAAGGGAAGACGTTTGTGTTATGCAGTATAAAACACGACCGGAATATGTTACGGAACAATGCGTGCGTGGGATCGAGCTGACGATAGAGAGACAGGGAAATAGAAAAGGGGGAAAGGTAGATGGATAAGGGACGTGTGGCCGAAGCTACATGTATCGGATAGGGTAGACAATTGTGAGGAGTCGCGAGAGTATACACGCGTGCATACATAGTCGCTCCGTTACCGCTGCCGGTACACGAGGTCTCGCTCGAGTAAAGCGTGTCTGGAGGTCTATGCGCCGGAAGCGAAGCTCGTCGAGACACTGTCGTTCGGCGATGGCAAACGATTGCAAAGAGAATGAGAAATACAGTCAGAGGATATTCCACGCGAAAAACCGAAACGGCGAACGAAACGAGAACGAATCCGTGCCGGTTGTGGCGTCGCTTGCAGTGTTCTGAAACTGGCAGCGGGCTCCGCATATCCGCTGTTTCGACCATATCGCCATATTCGTTTTCGCTTTATTGCCTTCGTTGGGGAAATGAAAAAAAAATAATTTCAATTTTTTTTTTATTTCTTTATTTGAGCCTTGGGACTGCCAACGATGCTCACGTCGCTTTAACTATTCGTTCGTTCTACGTTCCCGCTCTTGTCCGTATCGTAACGCGAGCTTAGTTACCTTTTTTTTTAAATTTATTCTCCGCGGAGAAAAAAGTGGGGAGGGAGCGGCTTGTACTCACGAACCCCCACCTAGCGGCATGGCATATTTGCCTCGTTGGCAAAACGGTAATAAAAAAATTCTTTCTAATCTACTTTTATTTTTTTTATTTTTTTTTGTTTCTAGTCGACCTTGGACGTGGTGCTCCACGGATGGAATGCACAGAATTGATTATATTTGCCTTATCACCGCGGGGTAATTGATTTATGATGAGCGAAATTGGAAATTAGTTTCGAAGCGAAAAACCGAAACTCGCGCTACATTTAGATAAGCCCTCATTATTCCCTGCCTAATATCTCTTCGACTTCCTCAATTCCGCCCGGATGTAGAAGTACGCACATTCCGTGTGACTACGCGGCTCATTAGATGCCCGCTTACTGCGCAAAACCGCTCACGTCGTTTTAATAACTCCACCGCACACCGTAACACATAACTTCGCTCTGCTTCGACTGCGTTACGTCTGCATTATTCTCGCGCTCCTCCACGCAAGTTTCACGCTGTACGTTGCAGTTGGATAATCTATGAGCTGACAATCTCTCCTCCAATATTTCTTTATAGTTCAAGGAAAACGAAGAGAAAACAAAAATCACATTGTACTCTGATTTTTTTTTTTTTTTACATATAACCACAACACCCTTACGAACAATCGATCGTATTGATTATTTTTTCTTTTACATTTATTGTTTTCTCGATAAAAATAAATAAAAAAACCTTTTTGCCAGAATTCGCTCCCTTAAACCCTCCTTTTCTTATATATTGTTCCATCCTCCTTTTCTTATATATTGTTCCATCCTCCTTTATATGTATCGTCGAAAGATATCGCAGATCTGCGCTCGGTTTTGGCGGCGACGCTTCGGTGTACCGAACGGATGTGTTATACAACACGACAGCCGCGGTTGAACAAAGTTGCGCAACCGAGAGAGGTGCGAGTGCCCTGTGTGCAGCTCGTCCGGTTTGTGGTGATGCGATCCGCGCCCTATCTTCGATTTCGGTCTTTTCGCGGAGAGCAGAAGTAGGGAGCAATAGGAGTATCAACGTACCCGGCAAGTAGTTATATCTATACATGTAGAACGGCCGAGGGAGACGATCGCGTAAGCGCCGCGTCCGCTCGTATATTTTAGGCTGCCCTCCCTTCCTCCGCCCAGCAGGAGAGCCCAACACCCGCGGACCCGTGACCGTATCGATTTAACAAACGTTTAACTCATATTTCACGCCGTCCGGATCCGTTTCGCGTTACGGTTCGGCGAGGAGAGCCAAGAGAGATTGCCATCCCATAGAAACTCTAGCGTGCGCCCCACTCGATTTTTCATCGCCAGGGAGAGGGCACATTGGCTTAAACTTTGGCGACACGTATATTTTTCAATCGCGATTCTCCCAAGTATCGTCGACGGTTAGAGAAACGGACGTACTACCGGTTCGCTCCAAAATCGTTTTCGATGCATTACAAATTTATTCGACGTTTTAATATTATTCATTAAATATAATATAACAACACAACACTCGATTGTCCGAAGGGATTTTCAAATTTTCGTCTGTGCGACTTTAATCGCTGCCGCGGACAAAAGCTTGACAATATCGTTCGTGATAAGTCATCTTCCAAAGAGTCGAGTAATATGTTTGATGAGCGCGCGATAAGAGTCCAGCGCGCCGCGGTCTCTTGTCGCCCTCGCCTACGGCCGCTTCCAGCTCTCCTTCGGTGCCGTCAGCATGGCACACGGAAGCGATTCAATCACGAAAACGAGAACCGTAAATCCAATCAAACTTCCGCCGAGGTTTCGCGGTTCGCTAGCTACCGTGCAAACAGAGTGAAGACGAGAGTGAGGGACGGGGGGGGGGGTTGGATAGAGCGACCAACGAAGTTAAAGATATAGAGAGAAGAGTCAAAGCCAGAGACTTTGCGAAAGTTGAAGGGACCGGAGATTCATACTTCACTCGTGTAACCCCGATGATATCCTTGACGATGCTCGACTGACAATTCGACTTTGTTAATTCGCTCAAACAATTCTATAAAAAAAAAAAATCAAAGGAACAAAGTTCGAGCATCAAAAATAATTAAATAAAAGAATTTTGTTTTATTTAAAAAATATTATTTTTTTCCATATTTCGTAATCGAAAGTTATTAACTAAATGACAAATATAAACCTCACATCGCTTCTTCTTCTTCCTCCTCTTCTCCTTTTTATTATCTGTACGTAAACGCCGGCGGGGCGGATTCTCAAGAGCCGAACGTGATAAAATTGCACTTTAATCTCAATATTTATTATTCGCAATTAAATCGTCGGAGTTCCATGACGATGCGTATAAAGACCGGTGCTCCATGGTGCATGCACAGTTGGCAATCGGACGAGAGAGAGAGAGAGAAAGAGAGAGGAACGAATTGCATAAGCCGAAGTGAACGCGCTCTTCTATGTTTGAAGTGTTGCGCATCGGCATTAACGGAGCATATGGTATATGCACGAGGCAAAAGCATCGCGGAATAGAGTATCCTTTCCCTCTCATGCGCGTGCAGGGGCCTTGAGCTCCGGGGGATGGCAAGCTCTCCCAAGAAACTGGAGCGACCGGGCGTGCATCGCTCGGCTAAAAGATCGAAATAATTGGGGGGGAGGGGGGGGGGGGGGGACACCGCGGGGGGCCCGGGAAAGGGGAATGGGGTAGAGGCTTACTAAGCATGTCATTCGGCAGCTCGCTTAAAGTAGCGTGCGAATATCATCCAATATAGTCGCAAGTCACCCAAAAATACGTAACCCAAATACGGCAAAGATCGTCGATAACTTATAAAATCGTAGCCAATTTATAAAATGTTCAAACATTATAAAAAATTGTAAAATTTCAGCCACATAACCTATATTTTCCAAATAAATATTTATTCTGGTACAAATTTGTTGATCAAGTGAAATATATATCCGGTTTGACACGTTTCAGTTCGAATCAGTTAATTAATGAGAACAATGTTCCAATCTATCTTGCAGTGTGACTACTCCACACCCCGAAGCTGAGTGTTTCGTACAGTTTAATTAATTACTCGCACACATATAGTTTCAACCGCTCGACAGGAGGATTTGAAAATTGTTCATCCGATTACTCGATGCATTCAGAGTTTCTCTTGAATTACACACGAACCGAAGTTACTCCTAGTATTGTATATACTAAAGCCCTCTCCCTCGGATTTCCTCGGAACATTGAGTTCGGCGTCACTAGTTCCCATATCGTAGATCTCGTAATTTGTATGCGCTCCGCAGCCGAACGGAGGAAACGATGCACCTCCTACGAATATATATATATATATATATATATATGTGTGTGTGTGTGTGTGGATAGTAAATTTTTTAATCTACCCATTTTCCGGAAATGATTCGCAGTCGTTTGACACCCGAGTGGCTCGATACCCTACGGATATTCGAGCGATATTTGAATTGTACATTGCCGATATAGAGTATTGAACTGAGAGTGCGATACCAGTTGGGTAACTGTATATAGTAATATGGAACTACAGCCGGATACCTCCAGCGCATTACCGTACGCACGTCAAAGCAATCCTGGAAGTTGTCTACCATCCTCTATCTAAATATTTATGAGTTTATCCTACAAAGGCATATAGGATGTGCATACGCGTGGTTCACACGCTATTTCAGTGTTTGATCAACGACGTATTTCCGTCGAATAATTTATTTGCTCCTCTGTTATCGTCAGATGTTTATAAAAATTGATTTATTTAGAAAAAAATAATTGTTTCTATCGATTTTAATGACATTTTTAATACACTCGAGTCATGTTCAATACTGTTCGATGGTCTGGTACGAGCAATAAATCATCTCGTCTACCACTGATCCCCTAAAACGTTCTGCAAAATCAATTTCCTGCGAATTATCAGTTTCCATCTCTCCCCCACCTCTGCCGGAGTTAAACTTCGTTCGCGAAAGGCGAGCGAATTTCTCGACTTCCTTGAAAACGTTAATCAGTCGCACGAAGTCGTAGTTTCTGTGGGCGGTTCGTCGAGTAGAGTATTTCACCGGTCGAAGAAAACCCAGCCAGCCAGTTGCTGTTTCTCCGGCTACGAGTTTCCTTCCCTATACCCGTTGGAAGCTCCTCCGGGAAACTCGAAACGGAATTGCTAAATGAAAAGGGGACCGCAGTTGAATTACCGATGGCGACAACGGTGTCTACAATAATGAGGATGGGCTTGTTTGTCGGATGTGACCCTCTCGACTTCCGTTTGCGAAAGTTTATCGACTTTTTCGTCAAACGGCAGAATAATTTTCCAAGTCACTCTAAGCTTCCGGCTTTACCTCCATTCATTTATTTTTATCGTCAAACAATGAAAGTATAGCAAAAGTATAAAAGTTATCCGTCTGCGAAGTTGATTTTACGTTGTGTGACTCCGAAACATACAATAACCGACTCAGTTATCGCGATTTTTTTAAAATACAAAATGTGACCCAGTAAAAAAAAGAAAGTTGTATTTTATTTTTTCCCATTTTGATGAAAAATCTTTTTTTTTTTTGTTGTACTGCCGTCAGCGAAGAAAAAGTAAGTTCGCGGTGATGTGCTGTCTGTACGACCTCTGCGTAATGGTTATCACGAGGAATTTCACGAGCCGTGGGCGACATCGCTCTCTCGGGGTGGAGAGTTTTCTTCCCTCTTCTCTCTTTCTTCACTCGAGTCGACAGAGCGTCGCTCATGGTTCCTCGTTAACTCTTACGACCAATTAGTCCTGGTGTGCCAACGCGTCGGTCATTACATTCTCGCCCGCCGCGAGCCGGCACCTCTTCGTTTCTGGGTTTTACTCAGTTGTGGCTTTTCCTGCCGCTGCCATTCGTCCGTTCCTGTGTTCCTGCGAGCATCTACCCTGGCAAATTGCCACGGGATCTCCCACCTAGAGCCTTCATCAACGGGGACAGAAGAAATTCTCAACGGTATCCGCACACTCTCAAGTTCCTCTTTAAAAATGTGTGTGTGTGTGTCTTTTTTTCACGTCAACGGGCCACGTGTCGTTGATAGAGAATTTTTTTTTCATTAATTTTTTTTTCTCCTCGCAGAGTACCAACGGCGAGGAAAGAGCCCGACTGCCGGAGTTTCTAACAGAATTGGATCTCGCGAGCCTCGAAGCATCCGAGGAGGATATAGAGGCGTTGAGGACGGTCGTTAAGCGGCTCGCACCCGAGAAGAATGGCGAGTACCAAGTCTATCAAGGTTTTAACGCCACCCCACGACTAACACATCAGTCGCGTTATTATGTCTTAATGAATTAATGAACGAAAAAATTGTTAAACCTACTCAAAGGCTTTTTGTCTTTTTTCACGACGATTCGCTGCTTCCGCTCCTTCTCCCAGTATTCTTCGGGAACGAGGAGCTTCTCAACGAATGGCTTAAGGGCGCTGGTATACTAACACACACCGTGAATTTATCTCTTGATTAATTAGCATCTGGAACGCTGTTATCGATCACTTGACTCTGAAGATTGATAGAGCCAAAATTTAGGCACTAGTTAATCGGCGTACTTTCGTGAACCCTGTTTGATCATAACTATTTCAGGTGTCATGGGTCAACCAGGCGTTGATTTTCCAGCATTGACGACTATACCGGCCACCGCGTTCAGCTGTCGGGGCTTGAAGGGCGGTTACTACGCCGACCTGGAGACCAATTGTCAAGTACGGAATAAAACAACATTTTATCAAATATTAATAGTTATATAAAAAATCATTTTTGTATATTTTTTTAGGTCTTCCACATATGCGACAACGGGCGAAAAATCTCGTTTCTCTGTCCGAATGGCACGATATTTCAGCAATCGCAGTTGATATGCGACTGGTGGTTCAAGGTCGATTGCAGCAAGTCGACGGAGCTCTACGAGCAGAGCGCCGAGCACTTGGCCGAGGAGGAACGCAAGCGCACCGACGCTAAGCGCATGAATTCCGAGTTTCATCGTTCCAGCGCCGAGAACGATGAAAACGGCAGACATAATTATTATCAGAACTCCAACTACGACGGTCGTCAGAACGGCAGAACGAATCCTTTTGGTCAGCCTCCCAGCAAGAATCAAATACCCGATAGCGCAAGCCTACGAGGTGTCAACGGAGATTCGAAGTCGTCGACGCGTGGATTCGACCCCAATAAAATTTACAGCTCGAATGCCCAGCCGGCAAATCAATTCAATCGGATAAACGATTTGGCCTCAGGAAACGCCTTCAAAACTCGTCAGCATCAACAAAATCAGCCACCGCCACGATTCTCTTCAACTTCCTCTTCCTCTTCCTCTTCCTCTTCCTCTTCCTCTTCCTCTTCATCTTCATCTTTATCTTTATCTTCATCTTCATCTTCATCTTCATCTTCATCTTCATCTTCATCTTCTTCTTTATCGTCGGTGGATCGTGGCAATTATCGAGCGGTCGATAGGCAACAAAATCAGCTCGTCGAGGACTCGAGCGAGGAGGAGGATAAACGTCAGTTTAATTACGAGCAGCGGGGTGCCAGCAAGTTTCCGGGATCGAATCAGAATAGCTATAATAATTACAACAACAATAACAATAATCGGCAGCAGCAAGAGTCTGCAGGATCCAATCAGCAGGGCGGCCCTGATTATTCATCGTCGGATCGGAAGAGTGGTAGGGACGATAGGCGAAACTTCGCCAAGAGCCCTGACAGCATCGCTAACGGTGTCAGCTCTAGTTCGGACTACGATCCATCGTCAAATCGTGTAACACCGTCTTACACGGAGACTACGACCTTTCGAACGAGCACCGCGACCCCGATAAGGGAATATCAGCAGGCCGCTGAGAGCGCGGCTTTCGCAACTAATCGAGGCAATCGTTTCAACGAGGCATACAGCTCGAGCCAATTCAACAGTTACTATAACTTCAATAACAACGGTAATGTCAATAGCAATAACAATAACAACAGTAACAATGGTAAAGCGGGTGTCCAGCCGAAGACGATTGAGCAGATTCGGCAAAAATCGATAACACCAACCCCAGGATCGGACAAGATAGCGAGTAACTACCTGAAGGTTCGCGGTGGTCCTCAAGCCTCGTCGTTCCCCACATTCCAGCCGATCTACAAGCCCCGAACGAGCAGCGGCCATTCATCGACGGGCTACGAAACCACGAGTATCGGCTCGACGACTGGCGATACCGTCACGACTACCGCTCCGCCTAACAGCGATTATTACACGCAAAATACCAATCAAGATCGTGCCTTTTACACCGAAAATTTCGACTACCCGACAACGGAAACTACCAACACCGAAGATCCATTCACCGAGAGCTATCAGCGAAATTCCATCACGCCGAGCCAAGACCAAACGACGGTAACCAATTCGGACTTTTACGAGAATACAACACCAACGATAATAACCTCGGGCACTTACGTCAACGCCAAAGCCTACGCGAACAGCAGAGTCTTAAGTTCGATAAGTTCGGGTTTCACGACGTCGAGGCCTTCCGCCGCGAACTCGAGGATTCAGGATAACCTTCCTAATTCCGTGATAATATCGGTAAACGAATCTAATGCTACAACACCGTCGAGCTATCGCGATGTGACCATCGACCAGAATACGGTGAACGCCCGAGGCAGCTATCAGCAGGGACGAGGATCCACCAGACATTCTCAACGAATAAGTACCCCGGGCTCGACCTATCGATTTCAAAACTCGATAGGCACAACGACGGAAAAACCCTCCAGATCGGTCACGACCTCGAGCCTCTCACAAAACGGAGGTACGGGAAAGACGTTGAGCCCGTACGACACGAGTTTCACTTATCAGCAGGGCAAGGTGATGTCGACTCTGGGACCTTACGTGCCGTTCACAAAAAATTACGCTTACTCGACTACGACGACGACGAGCACGACGAGCAGACCACCGGCTTACACAGCCACGGTGCCGACATACAGTTCAACGGCTTCGATCTATCGTTCGTCGAGCGCGAAGAGTCCCGGAACAAAATCCACCAGAGTCTCGTCACCGTCGCCTGTCAGAGCTGCCAGCAGAGTTCGAAGCGGCAGCGCTGCGTATCTTCCCGAGAAAAAGGCCGATGTTTCAAGCTACATAACGAAGAAGCAGAATTTGAACGAGAGACCGTCGATCGAGCGGGAGCACGCTCTCAGCATGCTGCAGTCCCTACGAGGTCTCGAGGGGACGGTTCCCAGTCTCCTCAGCGCCATAAACGGCTCGAGAAGTGGATTGAATATTCCGCCGTCCTCAGGACCGTCGACTCTTCACTCGCTTGCTCTTTACTTCGCCACCGCCAGCGACGACTACGATGGACCGGCCGAGAGCAGAGCTGACCCATCAGCGAATCTACAATCGACGAAAGCTTCCGATAGCGGCGCGAGCAAAGGATCCAAGGGAGCTAAGAATGGCGACACCATCGAGTTGCCGAAAACCATCCTGACTCAGCATACGATAAATTCTTACACCGATCTGTTCAATCTCAACAACGCTCTCGAGGGTAATTCCAGCTCGGAGAGTATCTTCAAGGGCTACACGGAACCGGAAGTCTCGGGCGAGGACAGCGATGATTTGGATATCCAGCAGAGCGAGGGGCCCATAGATGGTGTTAGAAAAGCAAACAGCACGAGACTCCGAGAGCTCGCTCAGGTCTTCACTCACGCTCTATCCGCCTATCTTCAGGATCCCGATACCTTCAAGAAGGTCCTGACGGAGATAAGACCTACGGAGCCTCCGACGAGCACCGTGTCCGACGAGATGTTCACAGCGACGACCTATCTGCCAACGACCTCCGACGATTATCCATCGGTGACCAAGGAGAAGGACGAGGTACTGGATTTTTCGGACGACACGACACCTCCGCGCGGCCGAAAACCGACGACGGTTTATCCCGCAACGACAACCGATCCGCCTATAACGACTGATTCCTTTACGCAGCAGGAATATTACACAAATTCCGGGGACTATTACACGACCTCAGCGAGTCACACTGGAACGTCCGGTGGCTCGACAAACAATCCATCGGGTCCGGACAACAACTTCGCTTTCCAAGTAAATCACGCGTTTGGCACGGCCGGCAACGGTGGGAACGAATTGAACACTGGTACCGGAAGCGTAGCAACTTTTTATCCAGAGGAGGCGACAGGACCGAGCGGTCCTACGGCCCTGGAGGGCCCCAGGAACGTCGATCCTCTTACCGACTACGCTGACAATTATTTCCCAACCGACGACGAGAGCAACAACGGTGGCAACAAAATCGGTGGTTTTCAAAACAACACACCGAGCACCTACGAGCCATACGGAAAAAACGTTCAACCCTTCGACGCTACACCCATCGGTGACAACTACGTGGCTTCGTCGACACCGGCTACTTACGTTCAGAATTACCAATCGGAAATCGGCAAGCGAGATAAATCCACGAATCAACGTTACAACGTATTATCGAAAAATATGAAATCGTCGAATTATCAGCAATCAACGAGGGTCACGACAGGTTCCCAGAATTCCGTGAGCTCTTACGACTCGAGGAAGCAAGGATCTTCGTCGATCCGCGGTAAGAGCAGTTTCGACAAGAAATCTCCTACCACTGTACCCTTCAGGATTCGTTACTTCGATCCCACGACGTTAAAGCCTCGCGCGAACCCTCAGGAATCTCTCGTCACTGCCGGTAGCGTTTATTCGACTCATCGCAACAATTACAACGTCTTTGGCGAAGTCAACAATACCAGAAACAAAGACAACAAAAACAAGAACAACGGTATAACCGAGCGGCCGAACATCATAACATCCCGTACGGTCGATCCTGTGACAACGAGGACGAGTTACACGTATCCCGGAAGTACGAACACTGTAACTAACAACGAATACGTGAGATCGATGTCGTCGTCGTCGTCGTCGTCGACGACGACGAAGACGACGACGATCGATGGAAATTACGACCGTAGAAACGACAGAAAATTCAACGATCACTGGACGTCTTCGCCGGCCGTGACGCAGCTTTGGGAAAGCACGGTATTCGTCGATCCGAAGCGTATAAATCAGGGTCTCACGTCGGAGACCGAAGAAGACCAAGGTACGACCGTCGAATCCTCAACGATAGATTACACCCGAGCCACGGGGGGCGGTCCGTCCCCCTTCCCGACGAACAATAACAATCGGCAGGAGGGCCTGGTAACGGATGCCACGAGCGCAGGAATTTCAACGGGAAAGGTCAACAACAACGTTGATTATCCGTCGACACCGTGGCAGTGGGCCGGCAATGAAAACGACTCGCCTACAGCATTCACTCTCTTGCCGCAGACGACATATTCGATGGAACAACAGCAGCACAATACCGCGACGGCGACACCGTCGCCTATTTACACAACGCGGTCGAGCATAACGACGACGATAACGTCGTCGGTAACGTCGACGAGCGGCGGCTCTGGGACAGGAGGACCTATGGGACAGGACGGTCTTCTGATACCTTTGATACCCCCGAGCTTGACACACCAGCAGTCGTCCAAAAGGCCGAAGAGTTCGATAAACGAGGCCGACAACGAGATAGCGAGAGCGCACAACATGTTTGGGAGTCTGAACACAACGAGCACGAATACCCTCATGAGAGTGATGAAGCAGGCAGACACAAACGCGACGGTGAGACAGCTGGTACTTCTGCTGATAAATCATTGCAACGGTCCGAGGAACAAGACAATGGAAGAGGAGAAGGAGCAGCTCCTCAACGCCCTTCTGAGAATGCCGGTTAGCGAATTCACCTCGGAGGAATCAAGAGATCTCGTCACTGGTATAAACAGATTGAAATTACCGATCGGTAGAAGCGATCGTGCGAATCTCGAGAAGAGAACCTCGACGACGACTAGTACGACGTCAACCACTGAGCAACCGGTGATAACGACCTTCAGGAGCAAAAAAGGACGGAGATTCAAAAGCAACGCGAAAGAGGCCTCACCATCGAGCTCGGAAAGAAAGGACGACGATATGGGAACAGCCGAAACCAACAACGCTCTGGCGTTGGACGATACCTCCGCCTCGGACGCCAGGGCGTTGGAACTTCTCAGGTCTTTATACACGATAGCCGCAAAGTGGGGTTGAATTTCCTTTGATAAATTATCGCTCTCTCGCATTCTCCCTCTGCCTCTCTCTCTCTCGTCTCTATGAAACTCGAGTACAGAAACACCGTGGCACGGTCTCCGTCGGTCCGAAGCCCGCGTGTCCGACGTGACTTCCGTGAGAGACGTCGCGGTGCCCCGTGGCGTGCCCGACCGCGATTAGGGAATCGCGGTTGTCTATCTAAAGTCTGTTTATCCCATCTGCCTATAACGGAGAAAAGGCGATCTCGTTAGCGGGCGCAAATTCCGTGAGAAAATGCGAATACCCGTACCCGCGGAGACCGAGAGCTTTAAATAAATACGAGAAAAACATATAAATCACAGGTCTCGGGTTGTTTTGTCGATCGAACAAGAGTTGCCCTGTATCGTCATTGTTTACTCGTATGTTGAGTGCTACATTCTTTTTTTTTCTTTAACGAGCAATCGTTAAAACGTTGGCCAGCATTATCAATGTTGCTACTTATTTTAGGGCACTTTTATGTTGACGCAAGAGAGAGATATATGTTAATTATCGATAAGTTTATTTAGATACTTGTTAGTATTATTATTATTATTATTATTATTATTATTATCTTCCGAATAATGAATATTTATGAGTGAGTATTGGCGTATATTTGTTAATATATATGATTATGTTACATCATTAAAATATTACCTATTACTGTTAGGCAATGAAAAGCGGTGTTGCACCCTTAGGTTTGTCGAGATCGGCTAACGGTTTTTCCCTCCTACGGAAATGTTGTAACCACGTGTTTTATCATTACGATACGAACATTCGATACGCGTCTCGTCTCCTATCGATCTTTGTATATATAAGGGGATTTAAAAAAAGGACAAAAATGGAACAAGAAATTAACACTAATGGGTACTCTGTAAGAAAGTTTTATCCGAGATGGGCAAAAGAGATAGACATCTCGTCGGTGGAGATAATCGTGCGGAATTGGTGACGGGGTGGGGATGTTAACAAAGTAGCGTAAACAATTACGATCGATCTTCGTTTCATGCCGGAGGAACTCTGCTGTGCTATATATTTCCTTCGGCGATTATCCATTGCTAGGATCCAAGAGGAACAAAATTATTCTAGAGGTGTATTATGGTGACGGCAAACTTCTCCCAATCTCCCGCGCTCGGTTCGGGAATCGTATATATATATATTCTCTTTCTTCTTGCAATGTTTTTCGTGGAACTCTTTGGTCAACGAATAAGCGGAGCAACAGAGTTAAAAAATAATCATTATATAAATGAATAATTCGTAACCGAATCGCGCGTCGCTGATCAACCGACTGGGGGATACAGATACGCTGACTTTATGTAAAATATGTTTGTACAGAGAATGTGAATAAAAACAAATTTATGTGGGTTTTGTTATAACATAGCAATATACTTTTGTCCTTATTCGTACGGCGATTCTTGGATGTTTTTTAAGCCTTTGACGGTAAGTGTTAATTAAAAATATAATTTTAGTTTATTAAAAGTATAGTTTTTCTTTATATATTTTGTGTTAACGAATTCTTTTGTTTATTAAAATTTGCAATTTGAATTTTTTTTTTGCCAAATATGTAATAATTACGATGAAAGATATAAAGACATTTCTTGCCATAAGGCTTGTCAATGTGTTTTGTAGCATTGCATTTCCGTGCACATGTCCGGGCTCAACTGTCATGGACATATCATTATAACACACGTTATAATTGTTGGCATCAACAAAGCTTTTGACACAACAGCAGGGCTAATGAATATAAAATGAGTCTCAGGTGACATGTCCAATGGCCCGTTCTGAAATTATGCAGAACAAACAATGAACATAATTCCTACAATTTGCGCCGATCAATTAATTTCAAAATGATAATAGCGTTGCTGATTCACTAAGGACGGGTTTTCGCCTTTCATTTGGTCCACCGCGACCGTGGAAAAATTTGCATCATCGATGAAGAACTTGGATGTCATCCTTCCTACGATGTGGCGGTTGTGAAAAAAAGTCCATTGAGTCTCTGCTTGAACATAATTTACACCGTGAACTATGCCGCTTTGAGTGAAAAACTTACCCCTTCTGCCATCTTCTTGTATTCGACTGTTCCATGTGGCTTCCTGAATGCGAGCCATATCGGTGCATTCGCCCCCATCAATTGTACGTCCGACGGCTGCAAATAGGCATTCATCACTTCGCCGAAAGCGGTCAATTGCACTCGCAACTTCCGCTCCCAACGCTTGTATCTATTGTGCCACGCCGGTGGCACTACATATTCCGGAACTGAATTTTTAAGTTTTCGGCAAATATATATATACTTTTTTTTGCAGCTGACACGAGTTTTTGAATCAAATATCATGTTAAAAACAAAATGTGTCACAGAATTGTTACAGCGTCGAAACGGCGAATTATGCTAATTTGAGTTACCGATGTTCTACCATAAAAAGGTGGATAGCAATTTGCAAATGACTTCCTCATTTATTACAATTTTGCGCGTGTTACAAACTGCCTCATATGAGGAAGCCAAAAATCGGCTAGCGAACTTTGTCATAAAGAAAGCTATGGGCAACATTGTACCTAATAATCTACGAAACTGTGCAAATTACTTTGCACATTTTGTCCCCTTGAGATACGAAACATTATATTGGGTGATAAATCGACGATTTTGCGATGGAAATAAACGTTCCGTTGCAGAGCTCTCGAGAGCACTCTAAACTTGGATATGTGTGGTTCCGATAGCTAAGTTCGAACCGGACACTGGCCAGCTGAGAGCACCGGGACGAACAGAAGCGGCGGCCGATCGATCTCGGCACGCGCGGTACGTCAGGAATTTCTCAAGGAATGTACTCACTTCTTGTTCGCTCTCCCTCCGGCCCCAAGCGTCCAATATTCAAAGGCTCAATTCAGAAAATCCATGCGAACTTCCCACATGCATTCGCAGAATATCTTGTACCGGACTAGATTCGAAGATTCCGTACCGGGCGATTCGGTTGAAAATATCAGCCCGAGATTGCATCAATTTTGACCTTTCGCATCACAGCTCGAACGTTACAATCTCGATAATCTGGTGTGTGGGTGTGTGGGTGTGCATGCCGACATATGTGCGGCTCCGAAGCAACAGGGTTCGCCGTATCATACTCGTAAAGCCAACGAGCTCCACCGAAAAAAAACATGTATTCGTATATCTAAATTTTAACAAGATCGAAAATACTTGGAAATTTTTGAACGAACGGCAATACGTTCCGAAGAAAGTTTTTCTCAACAGTTTCACTAAATTGACAAAAAAATGTAGGTGTCAATATTAAAAGACAAAGAAATACTTTAGACATACATTTTTTGTTGTTGTTTTTCTCACGCGGAGACTTTTTGACTGGAGTGATACGAGGCCTCCCGGCTCATTCACCCATCGGCGGAGGAACGCGTTTTGCCGAGACATTGTGCAACCAGGAAACAGCGAAGATGCATCTCGCCTCGTGTGCGAGCAATTTTCAGAATTCCTTCGCATATTCTCCTCGGCTCGTCCTCGGAGGCGCTTATGGCATTTAAGTATCTCCAGAGGAAATGTCAGTCAGTCGGCGTCTATTCATAAATTGTCATAATATTTAACGGATACTTTGTCATTTTTTATTTATTTTGTTTTTCCATTAGCATCGTCTCGGAGATAGAGTAAACAAATAAAAATAAAAAAATAAAAATTTCATCAAATGGAGAGTTACGATCGGGAAGTTTATACTGGCGTTCCAGCGATTATTATTCAATCGAAATATTAAAATAATGTTTGACGATAAGAAAATTTTGATCAACATGGAGCCGTCGTAGGCGTAGAGTCGCCTACGACATGTGTACCTATATCCTCGTGCGGTTACGTCCGTCCCCTACAATTTACGGTCAGTGCTGAGGCAGCACGATCACCGGCTGCATAAGAACGTCCAAGAATAAGAGGCGAAACGTAACGACGGAGCCCGCGTGCGTACACGTAATGCGATATCCACGCGATGGCCGCCAAGGGGGTTCGGGTGAGACCGTGACTAAAGCACCGTCCTGTCTGCTCGAACGAATCGTTTTTACGGGTATGAAAAATTCCCAATTCTTCGAGGAGGAGACGGAAGAAATGAAATAAATGTTCCCTTCCGATCCACCCCGAAAGTATTAAACGACGATTTCGATATTGGCATGCGAGGGTAGTCGAAGGGGGTAGAGTCGATTCTGAAATATATTTCCAGTATTTCCTTCGTCTTCTCTAACGCCCGGTACCTATGTACATCTATTCTCGTTTTTCCAACGTCGTTGCGACGACCGTCGAGGTGGCTCCGAGCCGGGGAGACTGGAGACTCCGCCGCCGATTCCAGGGCCCCGAGAATAAATCGATTACGTGCGGGAATTGTATTTAAGAGGCGCTCACGAAGAGACGAGGACGTCGCGAGAGGAATCCCAAGGAATCGGGGAGAAAGTTTCGCCGCTCTTGAGTAATAAACAGTAGGTACACTTCTCTATTGGGGCTCCGTTTAACTCCAACTTCTCGTGAGGATCTCTCTCGCGGCGAGAAGAGTTGTAGGGAACGATCGTGACCTCCCGTAACGCGTCTCTCCCATTCTTTGGCGAGGGCGGACGTTTCGTCGAGCTACGCGAGAAAGGTGGCTCACGGTTCGATTCATTAAATTTGCTTCGACAATGCCTTTGGAATTTTTTTTATTTATTTTTAACCTTTTGGTGAAAAAGAAAAAAAACAACACACACACACACATTCTTCATTTCGCCGCTCCAGGACAATTTATCTCCAATTACCACGACCGAGTCGTTGGTGCTAAGGGAAAAGCCGAACTATAGCTATCCGTGCTATCTTGAAAACTCTCGAGAGAATTAACCGGCAAGCGGAGCATCCCATAGAGTGTCCCTGTCAGTACTGTTTCGCCGTCCATACAGTACAATACCGTTTTTTTACGATACTCTCCCGATATCAATGCATCGGAGATCTTATTTGGAGGGAAAAAGCTTCGATAGACCGCTGGATACCGCGGCATATCCTTAACGGGTTACCCACTTCGTATCTGACCTCCCACCGTCCCTCGATAAACGTATCGGTTTGAGAACGAACCTCGACTAAATTATCGCCTCCGGGTCGAGGCACGCGCGCTTTAAATGAATTGCCGTGTGATTGCCATTATGCTCCGCGGGTGCACACAATTCTTGCGCGCGCGCCGCCTCTCTACGTCCAATGCAGCACCGACGCCGGGCTTTCGTGCGGGGTGCAAATTGTTTCTCTACGACGACAAATCTGCTCGAACGTTCGGACCGAAGACAATGGAAGACGATTTGTACACGCGATGTTTCGTCGATAAAAACAAAAAAAATCGATATGTATAAAATTGAAATATAATAGCAATAATATATAATGCTCAGTTGCGACGCCACCCACGCGTTCTCTCCGCATTCTCGAAATCGTCTGAGGCCTTTTTGCGCATTGCTGCGTAACTATGTATTCGTATCATTTATACATCGATTATTTCTTCTGTTTCTGCAAGCATGGCGATAATTCTCTCTCTCTCTCTCTCTCTCTCTCTCTCTCTCTCTTCGCGGCTATTAAATTACGAAATGCAGAGTCGGATAATAGACTCCGGTAATCGGTCGATGTTGCAGCGCGCACAGTGGTTCGGCCAGAAACGACGGGATACATCTCGTTGCTCCAACTTAATTCGCGTCAAACCCAGACACCCGGCGGTTGCCCGCACCGTTTCCAACCATTAATTCTCCCGCATTTCCCATGTTGAACATCTCGATTTGGGTGAAATCCTCGTTCGAGGAAATAAGCCGGTCGTTCCGGCCGGTCGGTGTGTGCCTCTATGGCGAAACTCGCGTGGCTCCTTTTGACCCGTCAACCAGACGAGGCAACGCGTGAATATGCATGAACAAGTCCCGTGGGAACGCGTCAAGCGCTGGTCCAACATTTTGTTTCACGGGGTGGATCACTGAAAACCCTTTGAAATCCGTCCGAGCGCGCTGACGATTCACCGCAATGCTCCTTCCAACCGTGGGGAACCGCGTCGCTTTGGTGGAGATTTTAGAACCATTCGAAAGTTAACAAATAGCCCTTGGTGCGATTTGTGGCGACAGTAATTAATTAATGCATTAGGCAGCAAACCGCATCGATTATCGATAGGGGGGGGGGGGGGGGGGAAAGGGGAAGGGAAGGCGGGGGCCCCCCTGCTCGGGGGGGGAAACAAAAACACCCGACGGTTCAACATCTCTCCTAAGCGTGTCGAGAGAATCCGTCAATCTCTTTGTGAATTTTAATATTTTTTCGCTACAGAGCCAGACAATGAGAGAACAATGATGAACTGGGAGAACTAACGGTTTGTTGGTACAATCCATTTTTTCTTAAAATTAGTTATCCCAACTACCTATTAGTTGGCCAAACTCATAATTGTGTTTTTTCAGTAGATTCGTCCGAGTTTCGTCCGGGCAGGCACGAACGTATTATCGCATTTGCCTGAATTTCGTATGTGCTTCATGTGAAGAATATGGTACAAGTCGTCGCACAATGAGAAATGCCATTGGCTGTGGCAACGGATCATAATTGAATTCTTTCCCACACGTAGCGGCAAGCGCACGGGGGCCAAGTAATATCACGCTTTTGTAATGGGCCGCGAGAAAGAGGAGAGAAGAGATCGAGAGGCGGCGCGTATAGATGCGTGTCACAATTTTCACGCTATTTCGTGCCAGGTTGAAAATTAGTTGCGGCTATTTTCCGTCTCTCTCTTCTGTCGCGTCTCTCGTTATTATCAGAGTCACCGATGACTCCTCAAGTGGAAAATATACTTCGGTATAGGACGACGACGACGAAGAAGAATAATAAGAAGACGAAGAGACTACCAGACACCTTAGTCGGATGGTTGGTACACATCTTCGGTACTGACCCCAGACAAGTGTTAAAGGGCGCCTCGGCAGAATCGGAATGACGAATGGAAATTATAGTATCGATGATGTGCTATTATAATACCTCCTCTTCCAATATTCACCCGGAGATTGTAAATCCCTGGTGCGACCGATTGAGAGAGCAACGGGAAATCTTTGCAGCGACGCGTGCCCGATATAACACAGTTCCTCGTTTCTTCTCGAATCTTCCACCGCTGCAACTGTGTTGCGGTTTTATCAAATCGCACACGCACCAATCAACGGGTGTGCGCTCATTTTCGCAACTGTACCGAGAGTAAACCTGCCAAGTAGCTCTTGTGCTCTATCTCGTGGATCGTTGTTGCGGCTGATGCCGACCGAGGATTATCTTGTCTTTGTGTGGATATAGATTGCGAATGCTAAGGTACTTCGAAGAAGCGAAGACCCCCGGTGTTCGAGATCGCGGCTGATCGGGCACGCGGAGAGAGAGAGAGAGAGAGAAATAATTGCGGTTAAAGAGCGTCGTGAACTTTCGATCATATCGACGGAAGATGGGGCTCCTCTTGTATACGAGGCACGAGAGCGCATTAGTTTGTCAGTTCGAAGTAACCACGTATCTTGGCCAACGAAGCTCAGTTACGTACCTACCAAGTGACGGATACTCGACAATACATTCCTCGGTTTGCACGTATTCGTTACCCGAAGAGGGACGTCGCGAATGAGCCGGTGTTTCGCAATGGCGAGTGCACGTGACCACTCGGCGCGGGCGAAAGGGGCGAGGAAGGGTTTTTTTCTTCTTTCTCTCTCTTTCTCTCTCTCCTTATTTTGCGTTACAAGCCTTTTGCGCACCGGGCTTCGAGTACCGTTTCTTGCGCGCATTTCGAGGATCGGTACACGCCTAATTGCGGGTTAGAGGAGCGCCGGCAACCGAGTGAGGGAGCGTGCGATGGCCACTTATTCGAAACCGAGTAATTGCAAGTTCGTAGGTCGTACCGCGACGGATACTCGCACGTCGAGAGCCGAGTGTCCGTCACTCTTCCCTGTTGCGTGATCTCAACCCTTGGGGGGCTCTAACGCTGTGCTCCGATGCGAACGGCAAATTTTAAGGTATTTCCAAATATACTATCCTGAGAGCCACGGACAGATTATTACAGAAATTACATTAAATGCGTCGATGCAGCGTGCGCGCACGCAATAGCTCGCGAATACCTACCCGATTACATTCTCGTGTGTATGCGCAGCTACGTTTTTTTTATGTGATGTATGTATGTATGTATCTATCCCGAGGCGAGTGAGATGCGACGTATCGTCCTCGCGAACAATTCGAAATGAGCAATTACAGTAATGAGTGAAAAGGGAAAGGCGCGAGTGTCTAGGCGTGCGCACTACGCCCGGCGCGAGGGCACACGATTCTCGTTTTAGTAAACTCCTCTCGACAGCGTCAAGCCGCACGAAATCTCTTGCCCGCATGCATTGCCCGACGAATATACGCACATAGTTGGAACATGGTTGTTTTATTTATCGGTTTTTATTATCAGTATTATTATTTTGTTTCGCGTATAAAATACATATACATAATGGCATCCCACATACAGATGTCTCAAACCATTTGTTACAAAAGTTCTTGTGTTTTTTTTTTATTCTTTTTTTAAATTATTTTTGATACTTTATATTATTATGTGGTATATATAATCAGGATAATAAAAAAAAATATGTCATACAGATTGCCTAACTGTGTAGCGGATGTTGCTGAAAAGTTGAATCGGGGAATGTGTCTGTCGTGTCTATTGAAACAATTTTCTTTCGTTACGAAAAAAAAGGGAAACTCACACACATCGGCAAAACCCCGGCGTCTCTACATAGTAAGTTATCTAAAGTAGGGTAACTCATCATCGCTATGGTAACTTCCGGTTTTTATCTCACTACAGATAGAGGGGATACAATAATCGCAAGGTATAAAAGCTGAATAAATAAATACTGGGCGTAATAATACTTGCGAACTCTCCAAAAAGTTTCGCACCTCTCCGTGATTATCGTCAGATCGTCAATTTGTTTTTTTTTTCTTCATCTAATGATACTTGCGAACCCGTGATGTCTGTTATTGCGTCGTAATACAGTTAGGTCGCATCACTCTCATTATTTGCTTAATTATCGTTATTAGTATACGATAGAGTAAATGAGAAAGATGTTTTATCGATATTTACGTATGTACACTCAAGGTCCAGCACCAACAACGAAATCCTGTGGCCGTTTGTTCGATGATCTCGATGAAAGTCCATTCGCTTACATGAAATTAGTGGCTTTTCTTTTCGTATAACTCTTTAACCAGTACGTGGTGGCAGATATTCACGATCGGGCTGCGAGGGTCCTTGCGATGGGAACGGTGTTTCCGATGGTTTTCCAGGACTGCCAGTGGGAAATCCGTTGCCACTTGGAAAGCCTTGATCCGTCGGTCTTCCACTCGGATAACTGCCGGGTCCGCCAGATCCGGACTGCTGTCCAAGCGACGTGCCCGGGCCTTGCGGCCTACCCGCGTCGCCTGGATATCCGCCAGGTCCTTGAGGTCTTGAAGGTCCTTCATTGGGTGCGAGATATGCTGGGCCACCTGGCCTCTGAGGTCCTTGGGACGGTCCCGAGGGTCCCTGACCCGGCTTTCCTTGACCTGGATATCCACTTGGTCCCTGTGGTGACGGATAACTCGGCCCAGATGGTCCTTGAGAGGGTCCTTGTCCTGGCTTTCCTTGATCTGGATATCCACCCGGCCTCTGTGGTGACGGATAACTCGGCCCAGATGGTCCTTGAGAGGGTCCTTGTCCTGGTTTTCCTTGACCTGGATATCCACCTGGCCCCTGCGGTGATGGATAACTCGGCCCAGATGGTCCTTGGGAACCTTGACCCGGGAATCCTGGACCCGAAGGTCTCTGAGCCCCTTGTCCCGGGAAGCCTGGACCCGACGGTCCTTGAGGTCCTTGCCCAGGGAAACCTGGACCCGAAGGTCCCTGAGGCCCTTGTCCTGGGAATACCGGGCCCGAAGGTCCCTGAGGCCCTTGTCCTGGGAATCCTGGACCGAAGGGTCCTTGAGGTCCTTGATCAGGACTTCCCATAATTGTATAATCATAGAGATTTTCGTTCAGATAATACAAACTCTGTGCAGTGCTGCAATCAAATTGATTCCACCAAACACAAACGAAAAATTGCTGATTGAAGAGGGTTCCATTCGGACAGAGGAAGTCATAGGTTTTGTTGTTGGCGCAGATGTGGAATACCTGACACTGCGCCTCGACGTCGGCGTAGTAGCCAGGAAATTGTTGGGCGTCGCATCTGAAGCTAGTCTCAGGAATTTCCGCGTAAATAGGATAATCGCGGCCAGGCTCGCCGGGAATAGCGGAGTAGTCACCGTTGTCATATGAACCGTCGTCCTGATCTCCGCCATCACCGCCATGTCCCGCAGGAAATCCTCCGGGACCGGAAGGACCTTGCCCACCCGACGGGAATCCACCTGAAGGACCTTGCCCACCCGACGGGAATCCGCCTGAAGGACCAGATGGTCCTTGCCCACCTGACGGGAATCCACCCGAAGGACCCGAAGGACCTTGACCACCACTGGGATATCCTCCCGAAGGTCGATTCGGTCCCTGCCCACCGCTGGGATATCCTCCCGAAGGTCCTTGCGGTCCTTGTCCACCACTGGGATATCCTCCCGAAGGTCC
>JAPYZD010002824.1:0-33424 GCA_030522725.1 Ichneumoninae sp. B BG-2022a
AAAATTGTATCTGCGATATAATATTTATGAAATTATATTGCTGACATATATCACTTTGCAAATATCACATTACACTGCGGTGATTGGGTTAGAACTGTACACCCGTATGTCAATTCGTTTCTTAAACTTTTTTTTGCAATTGGGAGTTTTTAAATTTTAGTAACATTTTTTTCATCCTTTTAAAAGTATAATAAATAGTATAACCAACACGTGAAAACACCAAGATTATAAATAAATAAAAACTAATAATCATTTTTTAAAGCACGAATAAACAATTTATATATATACAGTAGTAGGCAATTGAAGTGGAACAAGGTGATTTGGCGAATGTATACGTGAAAGGGTCCAACTTTTACCAAAACTGGCGAAAAATATCGTGTTCAATTGCCTACTACTGTATATATATATATATAATAAATTAGCATAGACGCAGCTCGACACGTATTCGAGGTATCTGAATAAGGTTTTGGCCCGTTTTTTCGAAGTTAATTATCTCTGCCATTTCACATTTATTTTTCTTATTTCTTTGCTACGAACACACTCCCACATACACAGAACTAGTGTGCCAAATTTTGTCAAGAGACTGGAGTCAACGAAAACAGCAAAATCGGGGGGCCACCGTCAAGCGCATAACTCCCGTTTTTTTGCCCTAGCGGGCAGTCGGGAGTTAAAAAGTGGTGAATATGGCCTACCTCGATTGGCACGTAAATCAATCATATATGAACTGGGCCATATTCCCCACTTTTACCCTATAGAAGTTGCTTGATGACGCTAATCGTCTAATTACAATTTTATAAATCAATCATGAATGGGACCAAAAAAATTACGTAAATACCTAGAACTTCTATTATCCAGATCAATTTTGCTCCTCGAATCGTAAACTCTTTGAAACCCTCAATAAAAGAAGTATATCTCTAACTGCTTTACCGACAAGAATGGATCAAGTTTGATCTCCCGAGACGATATAAACGGCGGAGCACGCGAGCCGCACGCGCGATGTATCCTACCATTGGGTTCGTAAATAAAAAAATCTCTCTGAGGGTAGAGAGAGATACATCGCTGCGTCGAGGCATCGAGGGTAGTTTTTTAAGTCCCCAAGATCCGACGTTCGAGTCGAATGGCGCCGCCACGCCGACGTATTAATAGAGGCGAGGATCGTCTCGCGCGTGTGCTCGGTATAGAGTCGCAGGTATAAATCGGAGATTTATAGCGAGGGAATAAAATAAGAGAGGCAAAAAAAGAGAGGAAAAAAATAATCTCCGGTGCATCATCCGACACGTGCTCGTTTCTCCACCTTCGCCTACATTATATCCATAAAGATGACTAATGGATAGAATCATCAACAATTTTCTCGGCGTATTTAATTTTTTTTTTTTCTCAAGCGGCGATTTAATAGCTGTCTCAGCGGCGCCGGTTTTTCTAAATTCGAAGTAATATCTTAATCCTCCCACCTCCATCCACCAGTAGCTCGCATATTTAACCGTTGAAAGTAATTAAAAAATCTTCATTAAGATAACGCCGCATAAATTGAGAAATAAATTAGGGAGCGTTGGGTGAAGTGGAGAGAAAGTGCGTTTGAGAAGGCGATGAGGGGGTTTGGCGAGAGTCTCCGAGCGACGGTGCAAACGGCGACCAATTTTTTTTTCCCCACCACCGACAGATTCCGGAGACCCTCTTTGCGCGCTATTTTTTTTATCTTACCTCTCTCGTGTATACTCGTCGCGATACTTCCCCCAAACTCCTGCGACGTCAACGATTTTGCGTCTTATCCATGAGAAACCGTTTTATCGTGGATACACGCTGCGATGAGATGAGTTTGATAGAAGTTTAATGAAAAAACAACACGAATAATTACGACGGAAGGACAACCGACCCTATCCGAACAAATTCCATTTGCGCTTCCCAAGGTCCTTCCATGGTGCGCTTATATATATATACAAAATTTGAAAAAACATTGCCCCATTGCCTTTGAATTGAATTTTTTAATTATAAATTTCGATCGTCAGTGTACTTTTCATCGGCAAACATTTTATATAAGCTTTTCGAACCTTTTGTACGTGGGATGGCGTACTTATTATTTCTGTCCTTCTTAATTATTTTTTAAATTGCGTTGAAAGGCCATCCGACCATATCCGAACAAATTCCATTTGCGCTTCCCAAGGTCCTTCCATGGTGCGCTTATATATATACAAAATTTGAAAAAACATTGCCCCATGGACTTTGAATTGAATTTTTAAATTATAAATTCCGCTCGTCAGTGTACTTTTCATCGGCAAACATTTAATACAAGCTTTCCCAACCTTTTGTACGCGGGATGTCGAACTTATTATCTCTGCCCTTCTTAATTTTTTAAAATTGTTTTGAAAGGCCATCCGACCATATCCGAACAGATTCCATTTGCGCTTCCCAAGGTCCTTCCATGGTGCGCTTATATATATACAAAATTTGAAAAAACATTGCCCCGTGGACTTCGAATTGACTTTTTTTATTACAAATTTCGAGCATCAATGTACTTTTCATCGGCAAACATTTAATACAAGCTTTCCCAAGCTTTTGTATGCGGGATGTCGTACTTATTACCTCTGCCCTTCTTCATTTTTTTAAATCGCGTTGAAAGACCATCCGACCATATCCGTACAAGCTTCATTTGCGCTCCCCAAGCTCCTTCTGCGTTGCGGTTATGCATTTTTAAGAACACAATTAGTCTGAAGAATTTGAGGTAATTTTCTTTTTCATGAATAATTGATGCACCACAATTTACGGGGATTGAAAAAAGTATATTTTTTGAAAAACGACGTGATTTAAATTTTTTTTTAATTCACACAAGTACATAAAAGTAGGGTAAAAGTGGTGAATATGGCCCACCTCGATTAACACGTAAATCAATGATGTATGGTCCGAGCCACTTTTCCCCTATATAGTTTTTTCGACAGCAAGAAAAACTAATTATAACTGAGATATAAATGAGAAATGGTCACCAGACCTAAGATATCTAAAAAAACGAAATCTGTACTTAAAATTGCAGAAATCTCCTCTGGAGTTTAATTTAAAAAATCGGAAGAGTGAAATTTTTTCCAGAAGAATTATATTCTCGCCTCCGGGCCCGCATCTGCGTCGATTTTAAGGCTGAGCTTTTTATGTCCTCGTACGTATGGAAGTCGGAGGTTTGACAATGCTCGCGCGGCTAATCGCTCATGGGATAAATAGTCGAAAGAATCTCCGGTCCGGCTGGTCAGTAGCGAGAACGTAACGTTTTCCGTGTAATAAAACTTTTTCCAACCTTTTCTTCGGATGAAGCGGCGAGGGTTGGGCCGGTGAACGTTACGGCACATCGGCTGGACCACGTTACGAACACATTGTTCCGTTGCATTGTGAATTTCGGGAGCGTGCCGTCACTGCGGGGTCAAGGGTTTAACAGCTGCGATCGTGCACGGGGTCTGTTGGAACGGTCCCTGGACCGGACAACCAGACCCAGAGACCCGGTCAAGCCCGCGATCCGGCAGAGGAGGGTGTGGTAGAATCGGCCTTTCTGGCTCGGACCGCGCACATAGGGGTGACTTCTCGTCGCCCAAGGGTGAACGCACTTGGAATTCGCGGTTATTGTTACAAACGACGGCGTGTATGGAACCGCCGCGATGGCCGACGACGCCATTGTCATTTCTTCCTTTTTTCCGAGGTACGATGAACTACCGCTTAAACGGATGAAGAAAACTGTTCCAAGATTTTTCGGACGATAAAGCGTCAAGTACAATGCACTGCATTTTTTAAATATTTTTTTACTCTTTTGGTATTTTTTTTATATAGATTGATAGTCGACTGAGAATATTTTTCAGTATAGGGTAAAAGTGGTGAATATGGCCCACCTCGATTAACACGTAAATCAATGACATATGGACCAGGCCATATTCCCCACTTTTACCCTAGGCAAACTACTGGTGCGCAGGGTGAGAAATGAAATTACTTTTTTGCTATAATAACGATGATTTATGGTGATATTCTTTTATTTAGTTAATTTTTGAGGATTTTTTATTATGTTAGCAAAGAATCACCGTCGGTTTAGTTTTTGCCAGTTTAAATTCGGATCGACTACGGGAGTAGTCAAAACTGAGATAAGGGAAATATGACGAATATTGCCCACCCGGATGATGAAGTAAATCAATAATGCATGGACGGGACAATATTTACGATTTTCATATTACCAAAAAAAAAAAAATCTCTAGCAGTCGCTCGAGAAATTCGATGTATAATTACTATCCGATAATTACTTCATACCGATTCCTGAAAATACCCGAATAGGGAGCAACAGCCTCGAGCGTGCCGCAACATGACAGCTCTCCATTTTTCGTTGCCACGAATGTAAAAAAAAAAATATAAGAAATCCCTCGTTTTGTGGGGCAGACGCGAGGCTCTATTTCTCGATGACGTACCGCGCGAGCTCCACCACACGCGTGCCCCTCTCTCATTGTTTCCCTCTCGGCGTGTGCTCACGTGAATCCGATCTCCCTGGAGGAAGACAAAAAAAAGTGAGTCTGAAGTAAGAATTGGGGGAAGAGTCGGGAGAAGCCGAGTTTTACATATTTTTAACTAAACTTTGGACGGTTTTTTTCCTCGTTTTTTTCCTATAGCGCCACGGTGTATTTGCTCAGCTCGCAAGGGAGCCGCATTGCATCCGGAGGAATCACGGGTAACCCCCAAATTTACCTCATCACCCTCTCCCGACGTATTATTTTCAGCCTTCTCTCGTCTCGTATGGTGCGAGAACGAGAGAAAAACGAAAAAAAGATATTTAAAAAAAATTAAGCGGTTTCTGTATACTCGTTCACGAAGTGAGCCACGCGACTCAGCCAGAAATCTGGAAGAACCTCTTCCTATTTTTCTCTTCCCTTTGAGGAAAAAAAAGATGACGGAAGCGCCCGTCAACGAAATTTATTTTACCGTACAGGATAAATCGTTACTTTTACGACACCCAAGAGGCTTCTGGCGCGGGTTCATTAGAAGCCGTGTTGGCCATTTACCATAAATAACGAATGAACAATTTTTTTAAACAATATCTTATAGAATTATCTATGCACCAACGGACAGCTCGTCTAATGAGCATCTTCATTTCACCAGCCAGTAATATTCAAACCGGTCCGATTATAATTTCCCTCTTCAAAAAATCATTGGCTAAAATAACTCGCATCTTCGATATATATATTGTTGCGGTTAAGAAATGCTCCCTGAATGGCTACTGTAAGAGTTAGAAGCTGGAGTCGTTCGACGAGTAACTTCGGTCGTGTTGTGCCGTTTGACAGTTAATTTTGACACATCATGAGGTTGAGTAGCGCGTGAGACGGTATATTGGTATTTATCGTAGTTCAGTAAGAAGACAGTATACTAAAGAAAGAATCACACGATAATAAGATGCCGAGAGAGAGCTTCGACGTTCGGGCTCAAATTAAGGTAGTAAGGTAAGGTAAGGTACTTACGGTACAGTTCCGCCAAAAGTGAGTTTCAGAGAAAGTTTCGAACACTTCTCGATGGAATAAAAATCTAAAAAAAATCAAGTGTATGGGAGGTTCTGCAAAGATTGTTTTTGTGAAATTATAATTCTAACTTGTCATTAACAAATTGAAGATAAAAATCATTAATCAACAAATTACCCCGCAACTTAACTATTTTCCTTGATATTCCGTATAGTACTAATTCCGTCGAAATTAGTTTCGAAATTAGTTTCCTCAACTAATTCCGAAAGACCCAAACACCACACTGTTAAAAAATTTTGTTTGAAAATCAATGAACAGTACAGGAAGCTTTTTTATATAAACTGTTTCTGAAATTTCAAACACATGTGCGTTGTAATTTTACAGTAAAATTAGGATTTTTCATAAAAAATATTTGTAAATTTCAAGCAAAAGATTTGTAATTTTAATATCTGGTACTTTTATTCTACAAGCAAAGTACGTCAAAGTTCAATTAATGTAAGTAATGCTAGTAAATTTCAATTTCCAGTACATTAAATTTACAATTTATTTTTACAGTGCATGTAGCACACAGGAGTGGAATACGAAAATCATAAATCACTGCGATACGCTATATTCTCGAGTTTTTGGCTTTCAAAGCATATAGAAGTGGATTTCGAAAGTCCTAAATCCCATATAGCATATCGGAGCGTATTTCGGAAATCCTAAATCACTTCCATACGCTGTATTGTCAAGATTTCGGCTTTTATAGCACATGGAAGTGGATTTCGAAAATCCTAAATCTTATATCATATCGGAGCTCTCGTAGCATATCGGAGTAGATTTCGAAAATCCGAAATCACTCCCATATGCTATATTTTCGAAATTTTGGGATTCATAGCATATAGGAGTGAATGTTAAAAAAAGAGATAATATCAAAAAGATCGGGGCTTCGCGTGCGAAGCGCGCAGTCATGGCCAGTGTAATAAATAGTAAAAAAAATACACAAAATAAACCGACGGATTTTAAAAGTGTATTACAAAAAATTATTAGAAAAATCCATTTCATAGCAACTAAATAAGAAAAAAAACGAGTATTGATCTTGGAAAATAGTTCGCAAGTATATTGAGAATCCTCGATAGAATTCCGCTTATTAGTATGACCATTAAAAAGGCCCAAATGCGTACAAGTACCAAATCCGGATCATCATAAAACAGCCCCATCAACGAAAAAAAACTGTTATCTACACATCTCTTATGCAGAAGGATGTCTCCCAATCCCAGCTCGCCAAGAACCCAGTGACCGCCGAGCCATCCGAGCGTCTCTCATCCCTGTGCGCCGCATCAGTACCGCGAGTTCGGAAAATCCTATTTTACACTCCAATATACCGTCCCAACACAACATAAGTCCCGACGCGCGGATTTCGTGCCGGCCGGGTTAGTTTTTGGACCGCAAAAATTACGTCGTTTAATGGGCGTTCGGGTTTCAACAGTGTCGTCGTGTCATGAGGCCGGCATTACGCTGACAGTAAGAGGGCATTAGGGCGCGCGTCCAGGCCCACGCGGGGGTGCGCCGCAATCCCTTCCTCCGCGAGTACTGGAGCGTGCTTGGGCCACCCCATGATCCCGTGGTGCAAGTTCGGCTGGGTACTCTCTTCGACCGTCGCAAAATTCGAGCAACACCGAGGAGCCAGCCGGCTCATGGTCCGGACAGTTTTCTTGCGGAGCTCTTATTGCGGACTTTCCTTTAAAAGCATCGCGCCCGCAACAAGAGAGACCCCCGATCGGCGTTGCGTCTCCCTTCCGAATCCTCGTTGCGATGATCCTTGGCCCGGGAAAGGTGGACTGGATGTAGTGTCACCAAATCTTTCTCCCGGATCCCGCCGTGTTTTGGGGAAAACACAGCGTGTGCTTGTTCGAAATCTTCTGTGTTTTCCTCTCACCGCCGATGGTTCGCGTCCGTTCCAGGCGCGGTTCCTGTTTGCTCTGCGATCTCGGTAACACCGCCAAAAGCGGTGGATATCTCGGTTGGAACTCGAAGTATACCTCATTGTTCTTTGGCTCATTGGCGGTCGTCCAGGCGTGTATTCCCTTACACCTAATCCTTTAATCTCTCTTGGGAAATGGAGCTGTTTGTAGCAAACAGATCGTAATACCGTCATTGTGCGGAGTTTCTCGTAACGGTATGAGAGAAATGGAACGGAGAGATCCTCTCGGGAGGCTCTTGTAATGAGGATGGACGGAGTTTGGGCACCGACCGGCTGGAGATTTTCTGGATAGCAACATTTTTTCGGAAAAATGAGCCCCGTCGACGACCAGGTTGGACAATTTTTTGCCGAAAACGTGGCGATTATTGACAAATTTTAGTAAACTTTGCGGATTGGGGATCAACAGATATCCATCGACGCGGTTTATTAAGGGCATGTGATGCATATCAATGCTCCGATTGTAACAAATAGCTTTCCCCATTTTCTCCGTGATTGTTGATGCTTCGACCCAAATCAGATTAGGTTTTTGTAGGCAATAGATCTCAGTATTTTTTTTATTTTTGTATGTTCCATCGTATACCGTCCTCGGGTTTTTACGTAACTCGTTCCTTTCCCCCCCTATCACTCCCTACCCGCACTTCACTAAGCTACCTAACTTCCAGTGCGTCCGCAGCCGACTTAGCTACACTGTACCGCATTTGCCGAGGACACGGGAAACTGCGGAGAACCGCATATATTTTTTCCGATTCCTCGACGTTTTAACATCAAGAACGCAGAAAACCTGGCCTGCCGCTCAACATTCGATATGCAAGCCGGTGTGGGGCTAGGCGGTCACCCATCCATCTACTGGACGCAAGCAAAGCTGCTTGAC
Source organism: Ichneumoninae sp. B BG-2022a (assembly GCA_030522725.1). Classification (NCBI taxonomy): domain Eukaryota; kingdom Metazoa; phylum Arthropoda; class Insecta; order Hymenoptera; family Ichneumonidae; species Ichneumoninae sp. B BG-2022a. The sequence continues at coordinate 8,300 of JAPYZD010002824.1, forward strand.
TCGGGTGACCGCCGAAGCCACACACCGACCGCGCACCTAACGCTGTCGGTTCAATAGATATAAGTATGAAAACCTAATTTGCTTTTGCTCGTCGTATCAATTGTTTTGGAGAAAACAGGGAAGGCGATTTGTTACCGACTGAGTCTGCACCACATACCCTCAAGCTTGTCGACGAATTTCCGTTAACACGTTCCATGTCGGTGTTTATGAGTGTGTCTATCCATAGAGCGTTTACGACGTGTGAGTCATCATCGACAGCAGATCTGAAAGTTGAGGACGTGTGTCCCGTAGAATGGACACACGCGATCCCCAATGGCACGTCCAGGCAGCTCGCACGAACGGCAATGGAGTTTTAGCCTTTACGGTGGAAATGCAGTAAAAACTGAAAACGCTCAGCGATAGACAGCGTGGGCTTCAGGGTGCGGCGATCGCGGTTTCATCGATAATTGCTACGGGCACGCGACCCCCGGATGGTTTGTATATACATGTATATACGCCGTATATAAATATACTTTATAAGCCTATACAGCCATATATACGGAAAGAATGCAGACGCTTATAGTATCGCATTACACCGTACAGCACTCGGGAAAACGATAGCAGTGCACACGTTGGCGTGAGAAACACGCACTCGATCCGTACGTTCGACCGTAGTTTCACGATCACTGCGGACCCTTTCATTACTGTTCACATTGCACGTTATGTACAATTGTCGACGTTCATCGGGGCTCAGTTAACGCAAAATACCGCCAAATTATAACTTTCGGAGGATGGGAATAATACAGGCGGAATTGACGACTACGCATCGGAAGGCTTTGTCATTTTACCCCTTTCAAGCATTTAATACGGCATATTCGCGACTTTGATGAAAGATATTTAAAAAAATTATATTTACATTTTGGTAGAACAAATTCTCGAAAAATGTTATTAACAGTAATGCATGGTAAAGTTTTTCGAGTATGAGTTTTTGATAAACGTTTTTTATTTAGTTGTAAAAAATGGAAAGGCGGGTGGGTGACAGCAGACAGAAAAGTGCAATTTCACTACCACACCCAGAAAAAACAATTATTTGGTGGACACTGTTTATTTGGTGTAAGTAAAATAAATATTTAAATTAAGTAACTAGTTACTTAAATGAAATAAATATTTATTTTAATCAAATCAATATTTTACTTAAACTTAATAAACGCTGACCGTCGAATAAATGTTTTTTCATCACTCGGTGCGAAAATGGCCACTTTTCCGCCCGCTTCGCGTGCGTTTTAACCGCCATTGTCGCACCTTGTGATGAAAAATTCCGTACATGCCTCGTGCGAAACACTTTTTCGCCCTCGTGGAGTAATGTACTATTTCTGGATGCAACTGCCTGCTAGGGCAAAAAGACGGGAGTTTTGTGTTTCGATGCGATCCACCGGCTCGGCGACTTTTCGCAAGCTCCGATACACATCGGAATGGCAAAAAATAACAACAGATTTTGGTATACTAAACCTTTATAGCCCAATCTATGTTTATGACAATACATTTGTGAGCGGAGATATGAAAGCACGGTAATAAATCATAATTGGAGAAATCCGGTTAAAAGTTCGCGGTGACATATCGAAAAATCCCGTCGGCAATCCCCACTTCTACGTGCAATCGCAAATGACGCCGCATACTTCACGCTGCTGCCGAGATGGTCAGTTTTCAATGCCCAATGAGAAGCCCGGAATTGTTATTTATTTATCATTCGCGTTTTTTACGAAAAAAATTTTACGCTCACCAGCCGATGATCGAACGAATAAGATGACAGCGATATCCTGGTTATCTCGCCCAGTTTCAAAAATATCACCACGCATTCTCGGAAAGTTCTATGAAACCTCCTGTGCACGGTATACTTATAGTTCCACCACTTATATTATATCCTCGGGAATGATTTTTTACCCCGATGCTCCGCGTCGAGTCTGGACGTTTTCTCGGTAAAGTTTCAAAAGGATATATAAAATTCGATCCCCGGTAGTGGTGCGCCAAGGGCCGCGAGATTTCGGTCTTCTTCTGCATCAGACACCGGACTCGTCGTCCAGCTCCGGCGGGGCAAAAAAGATCCTTGTACAATTTTTACGCAAGTCTGGCTTGGAAGAAAGACGGAAAAGACGTAAACGGAGAGGAATCTCTTTTTCTTTTTTTTTTTTTTTTACAGATGCCCCTTCAAGATAGGTTCCACGCATTGTGGGCGGAAGGAGTTCCTGTGCCGAAACGACCCTGTCGATGGGATACATCCCTCGTCCAGCTCCAGAGAACTCGGGCCAATACTCCGTAATAGTGTACAAGAGCGGACACCAATCGGCCAGTTTCCACGCTCATTGTTACGTCACCCACGGGTTTTGAATTTCTTCGCAAATCCTTACGGTTCTACCCGGACCGGGCCGGGGAGAGTTAGTGCGCGTTGATTCCAAAAGTAAAACGAGAACGGTCGAAGGATTTGGTAACCGGACTCACCCACGCTTCCTCGTTCCACTATTTTATTATTATTTCTTTCTTGCTATTCATTTTTCCCTTCTAAATCATTCATTCACTTCATGCAATTTTTTAGCCCGCTGTAGATCGCATCGGTTAAGCGCGAAAAGATCCTTATCAGTGAATTGGAACTTTTTTTTACTCAGCGGTGTACAAAATCATGTCAGTTACAACATTTTTTTTGGCACGATTTTTTTGTCACAAAAATTGACGTGTGATTCGAGCACCGCTTTTTTGTCGGATTCGTAGTTTCACGCCTTGCAGTACGATTGATGAATATTAAAAAAAAATAAGTGAAAAAATTGTTTTTAAAGAAAAATGTATTATTGCGTAACCCCGTGATTTCGTAAGTAACACGACACTTGCCACGGGAAAAGAGTGTCACGTTACCTATACAGAGGAGAGCGACCTTACAATGCCACGGGCGAGAGGCAAAAATGCAAAAAAGGGGCTGCCGCTGAGAAGAGAGGAGAGGAAAAAAAAAGCGAAACAGAGGAACGAACGATTTGAATCGAACCGGTACATTCGATCGCAGGCTGAAATTTTGATGTTTTTTTTGTGCCACTAAAAAATTCTGTTTTTCCGTACCCACCGTTGAATTTTTAGAGATTTTTCGAGTGGTTTAAGAAGACTTAACGAGCCACGAAAACGCCCTGACATTGATTGCGTTTGACAGCTTCCGCGTTTCATTTTTTTTTCTCTTTTTTCGTTTATTTTTTGTTCCCTTTCTTTGCAACAGATCGCAGCCCACCGGCGGCAAAACTGACCTACCTCCAGCTCACTCGAGAAAATAATTCACCGGCGGGTTTCGTAATCCCACACTAAAGCTCCATAGCGGAATTCCTGAAATCTTGTTCTTTACACTTCTTGTGTTATATACAGAAAGCGTTGAATTTTGTATCTCGTATTTTATTTTCTCATAGGAAAATTCAAAATCTTACTCTTTAACTCTTTTGCTGCAAAAGGGTGCCTTATGTGACCTGAATTTATAAAAAAAACTAGCTTATTATTTGTTTTTATAATTTTAGTTTTTGTACGTTCGCATTATAGAGTAACTTCCGAAACAATTTTTTGAAACAAATGAAGATACTTCGTTCATGAGTTACAGAATTTTTTATTTTATTTTTTCGTAAAAAAACATAAACTTGCGATGTCATCAGCCAGGAATCGATAGGGAACGGAAGTACCGGCAGCGGCAGCAGCGGGACGAGTAAAGTAGAACGGAAAATGAGAGTGAATCGACGAGAGGGATCATTATAGTCGGTGGTTTCGCAAATTACCGCGTATCCTGAGTCACCCGGTTAGCATCTGGCGCGCGAGCGAACGAGCATCAGCGTTTCCTTAATAGTATACAGGACACGAAGCGTGCCGCAGATTGGTTGCGTGTGGCGGCCGCCGCCGGGCGTGCATTGATACCTATACGCTACGGCCACTTTTCTCTTCCTCTTCCTCATCGTCCTCCTCATAGACGAAAGAGCCCCAAAATATTCCGAGATGAAAGGTTTCTGTTACGAGAACCGAAAAAAAATGAATTTTGCACATTGCTTCCACACTTTTTTATCGTCGCTTGCTAATATTTTCTGAGAAACACCCGATTATCAACGTCTGGTCGACTGTCTGATAAAGACACCAATAATTTACGTTTTGCCGAAAATGTTGAAGACCCTTGAAAAAAATGGATTAGAGTTTTTTTTACCGACTGAGCCGATTATTTCGGCTGGAACCTCACTTCGAGCCATGCCGATTGCAGTCATTTTTTCAAAAAGTTGAAAATTGAAATTTTCATATACCTTCCTCATATAAGTTGCAAATTGAAATTTTCATATGGCCTTCTCATAATGTTCCTTTATTTGCGAAGCTTCTTCTATGAGGAAGCAATTTCTGTATTGTTGGCTTCCTCATAGAGGAAGCTTCGTAAATAAAGGAACATTATGAGAAGGCCATATGAAAATTTCAATTTGCAACTTATATGAGGAAGCTATATGAACATTTCAATTTTCAACTTTTATGAGGAAGCCATATGAAAATTTCAATTTTCAACTTTTATGAGGAAGTGATATGAAAAATTTAATTTTCAACTTGTTTTAACGTCAACGTCGTGTTTACCTTTTATGCAAAACGACTGGCTGATTCAGGTTCACCGCGAAAAAATACACCGATGTCTTCGCTTTGTTACATCCGTGCACCTATTTTAATTAACGAAAATACAGGGGTTTGGAAAAAGATTTTTTTTTTTATTATTAAGTCAATTATCCAATATTCACAGTTTTGTGGCCACGTCCAATGTATTTTCCCCTCACCGATGACAAGTCTCCAAATTATTTTACTCCTGAGGCGACACTTGATACATAAACTCGTGTCGGACAAAAAATACAACTTTTGAAAAAATCCTAAAATTTCAAAAAATCCAGAAAATTTAAACGGTTCGATTCATTTTCGGCAAATTTAATACGAAACATTGTACAGTGCTAGTCCGTTCCGTGCCCAATTTGAGCTCGATACCTTCATGTTTACTCGAATTAGAATGTTTTTAGAAATTAAAAAAAAATCAATATTCCATAAAACCTGACTGCTTCGATAGATTTCGGCCAAATTCAATACCAAAGATCTTTGGTCATAGTATTATATTTATGTGCAATTTCAGGACGATCGTTCAAAATTTACGCAAGTTCGAGCTACCACGACCTTTTTTCAAAAATTTCAAAATCGCATAAAATCTCGAAACAGGCCTCAATCATCATGAAAATTGTACCGGGAGAAGAGACTCTACTCTACTAGTGTACCAAATTTCACATACACACACACACGTCCGGACGCCAACTAAAAATCACATTTCTCGACGTTTCAGACTATTTTAAGTACTCTGACACTAAAATCTCGAAAAAAAATTTTTTCACGAAAACAAAGCTTCCTCCAGGAAGAAGAAAAATAAAAAATCATATACATTTGTGAAATTTTTCAAAAATTCAAGAAGACGCTAGTAAAAAAATATTTGTTTCACCAACGTAGCGAATATGCTACATTAAGAATATAGCGTTTCCTACGAGGAACCAAAAGCGAGTGCAGAAAAGCATTAGCAATTTTTATTTGAAAAAAAAAATGTGGCATCGCTGTATAAAAAAAAGCTCAAATATAAAGTGTACAAGCGCAAAAAACGGAATTATTTCTCATGAGGCCGTAATAAAAAAACCGATAAAATAGGAAGCTCTAACGATCCTCCGCGTCTCATCTCAAAGTAGCCCCGTCCACGTATAATGCTAATTGGACTCAATTAAATTTGACTATCGAGAATTCTTCTGTCGCGTTGTGCTCTCCGAGAGTTATACGTGACTATCCTCTCGAAGGATATTTCCTCTCTTATAACATCCCTTTCTCTATCCCAACCCCCTCCCCCCAATCTCTCCACGAACGACGTTGAATATTATACATTCTCGAAGGCCGTTGGTTTGCTGACTGACGTGGTGGTGTCTCTTCCGGGATTGGAAATGCTACGGCGAGGGAAAAGTCGCCGTTCGCATAACAATGGCCTCTGCCTCTATCTACGTCCGTCTCCCTCTCTCTCTCTCTTCGTCCGTCTCCCTCCTCTCTCTCTCCCCGTCGTTCTTCTTGTCGGTTTTTCCGAGAGACGAATATATGTATACATAACACGGTCTTGACGCTGATATAGAATGACGTGGAAGATCGTTACCCCATAACAGCACCGAATACGTCGCGGTCGATCCAGCGACACTAACGACTCTACCTTGCTTCTTTTTTTCCTACCCCTTCAACTTTGTTTTTTTTCTTTTTTTTTTCATCCTTTGCTTTCAGGACCGATTGAGATTTCATACGAACCCTCGCTTCAATCTTTTCCAGCCCCCGGTCTTATCGAATGCACCAGGCGAGTGCCGAGCGAAGAGGATGCGGAGATGAAGACGCGAAGGTATGTCGGGGGGGGGGGGGGGGGGCAAAAGGGGGCAGCGCTTTTTTTTGGGAACCCGAAATTAATCTGTCACATTCATTCGACGCGTCGGGGCAAAATGGACCGTCCTGGAATTGCAGAGAAAATTAATGTAATTGATATATGAAAAATTAATGTCTTGCAGGCTGTATTTTTATTATTTTCTGGACAACAATGAATGAGAATATAAATTCTGGACATATAAAATATAATACAGGACATAATGGAAACTTCTTTTTGGATTTAATGAAATAAAAAAAATCTATTCAGAGATATCGAGTTCTCTTGAAAAGCGGGATTTTTCGATTATTCGGGAATCGTATACGATTAGAGAGCATTTTTTTTCCAAAATCACCAATATAGAGTGGGCGAATTATATTATATTTCGGACCGAGTCTATATTGCCCCGTATGATCATTTTGCCCCAGTCTTCTCTATACACAGGAACGCCAGCGTCGTCCTCGCAGCCTCGTCACTGAGAAGGATCCGACTTCCTGCGGGAAAGCTCTTTACCCTGGGCGTCTCTTGGCACCTGCTTTATTCTATATACGGTTTTCCCTAATTGTCCTATTCTTGTCGATGAGGAGCCAGACCGCTCGAATCCACGGGGCTACGGTAACGACAATCGTATAAAATAAATAAATAAATAAATAAAAAAGAAAATGAGATTCATATATTCGACAAGGATTCATAGATCGGCTACTCGGAAATCTGTAACTAATTGCACCGTGCCTGCTTTGTCGGAAGCTCAAACTCGAGTGGATCTCGAAGATGGGCAATGGTTCTACTTGGGGTAACGATGTGATTGCGTATAATAAAATATTCATGTATCTTACTCGTTAAATATATATACGAGAATACTATGGATTTAATGATGGAAATATTTTTTAGTTTACTACTGCAGTACGAGACGAGGGAAAATCAAGCTCCGATTTACCGGAGTGGAATGGAAGTCCAGAGATGCGGACTAATCAAAGCAGAAGGCAAAGGAAAAATGTTTTCTCAAGATCCTAAAGGAAATCCAACATTAACACAGCTATATTTTCAACAGCTGGTGAACATTTCGGGAAAGGAATTATAAGAACAGGAGAGAACGAGGCGTAATGTGAAACAGACTCAGTCGGTAACCAAAACTTTAATCCGTTGCTTCCAAGGGTCTTCCAGCTCGAGCCAAACGCAAATTATTAATGTCTTTACCTAGCAGTTCTTGATAATTTTGTTTTTCTTGGAGAAGCATCCTTGAAAAAAATGAGTTAAACGTTTTTTTATCGACTGAGACCAGGTTGTGCGTGACTAAGGATACTTCACACGGGCTTAATGTTGATCGTTCTTCGGAAACTCGGACCCGTACAATTTTAAATATAAATCTTGACCCTAGAACTCATGTATGGGGTACAAAAGTAACCCAGACGATATTTATACAGCGTTACTAAAGTCAAAATTGCCATTATTGACTTGGGACTTCCACGATAATTTCGTTTAGTAGCGTGCTTGGGGTACCAAAATACCCCAGTCAGGAGTTCCCGTTCATGTGTTATGAAAGTAAGTGATTTTTATTGTTGTTATAACTGTCGAATGTAAGTGAGTATTATACGTTTATAGTCGGCTTTATATTTTCTTATAATTTTTCATAATAATTATCATTGTCCTTAATTACCTACAATTATTCAAGGAACATAAATTTTAAAACCCATGTAAAACCAATTTTGATTGCGTTTTTATTAATTTTTCCATGTTACATGTTTTCGCCTTTTCTCCATTTTCAGATGAAAGAAATAGACATTTTGAACGGAATACAATGGGACTATTTTCTTCCTAATAGCCTAATGCTTCCTCTGTAAAATGGCGTTCGAAATTTGAAAATTGGAACATTTTTTTAAAAACTACAATTTTTTCACAAAAAGTGCGATTGTTGCGCATTTCCGTTCCCTCAACTCAATAAAATCAAATTTGCCGCATACCGTTCTCTTCCTTATAAAAAAACGAAGAGATTCATGTACGGCAAAACCGATTTACTGCTCATAAGACCTTCGTACGTTCAAGAAACGCGTGGGGGACATATGTACCCCAGTCATGAGTTCGAAGCGGGAAAAATGATACACGAGTTTTAGGGTTAAACTAATCACGTGGTACTGCTATTATTCGAATTTTTACATTTAATTTTTTTGATCAGATTGCGAACTTTCATTGAAAGGGTAACCGTTGATCGCCGTATTGGCTGAGTTGTGAATTCCTGGCGGAAGGTTATTTGCCTCTCTAGTCAAATAGTCTTTGATGGCGGTAGAATGTGTCTTTTTTCTTGTCGCATCTTTGAGAAGACCTGTGTGTAAACCAAGGGAATCAAGAGACTCGCTCGATTGAGCGCATTGGCATTCGGACAAACGATGACCCGTGTTTATTCCACCGTAAGAAAAAGTCCAAGCCTTTCTCTACCGCGGTTATTCGTTTCTCTGGCGAGAGGGTGCAAAAGTGCGATCGGAGAGAGAACTCCGTGTGTCCAAACATCGTCATTGTGGGCGAAATAAGAAGCTGGAGGGACCGCGTCGTGAAGTCGTCGAGGCGTGCGCGTCTTAAATCTCCGTTACCTCAAGATCCTCTATCCCCAACAATATTGTTACCCTCTATAAGAAATTTCTCTGTAACCCATCTGCGTTTGCCAGGGCACTCGAGCCTACGGAAAGTCCTTCCTTATTTTCTTTTTTTCATTTTGCCGAATACTCCAGCAAAAGACGGCAAATGAAATTACCGAGGTAATCCATCTCTTCGGCAAGCCAACCACCGGCAGAAGTGCGGTGACATCAACGGGATTTCAAAATGTGGATATATTTGCGAACGTGTGCTTTATTTATTCGGAGTTTCGAGCCGTATCTCACGGCTCAGGGACGACGCTCAGAATTCGAAATAGGACCTACTGGAAGGGAAGAAAATAGAGTTTGGGCAATAAAAAATAAGGTACAGGTATTTTCAATACCCGACCGAAAATTAGGTGAGTTATGCGAATTTTTTTGTGACTTTGTAGTGAAATTTGTTTCAGTCATATTTTCAATCTGACAACGGACAATTTCAAAACTCTGATACATCGAAAGAAGTATATGTGGCGTATATCGAAAAATATACCTGTGATATTCGAAATATATTTTATATAAAAATATATACAATAAAAATGTAGGTTGGATAAAAATATATTTTTTAATATAAAATATACAATATATTTATGTAAAAACGCCGAGTAAAATTTTTATTTTTTTGCATATATTTGATTCCCGTCGTTTCTACAATGACCTCGAGGACTGCCGATTAATTGGACCATCGAACCGGTGGCACGCGTATTTTTTTCTCGGTTTTTTTCTTGTTTTTTTTGTGCCCGAAAGCATTCCAGTAAAATATACGACAGTCATCGACGGGGCAATAAAAGGAAAACCGTCGTTTCTCTTCACTTCGCGTACCGCACGGTTCTTTCGTTTTTGTGAAAAATACCGCAAACCCCTGCGGCTTGTTGCACCGAGGGCGCGCGCCTTTTCGGGACTTAAAAAAGTCAACGGCCGTCATAAAATCATGATCTGCCGGCGTTGACGGAGGCTTCAGAATTCGAAGACCCGAAGTGCCGCATGAAACGAGTCGGAAGCTCGAGTGGGTCAATAAAAATATGAAAACACTACGGAAAATCTAGAGAAGTTCCAAACGATTCTTTTTACAACTCTGAAAGAAAACCCGTAACTTCAGCGTATTTTAGGAAACGGATTGTTACGCTTGACCCATTTTAGATGATTGCATTAAACATAAAACATGTCGGAAACAAAAATCCTTACAACTATTTAACGAGGTTCGGATTCGACGGTACAAAATATCTTTGAAAATAAATGAGAAAGTAAATAGATGCTTTAAACATTTTTTAACGAGAAACCCGCTGCTAATAATGAACAATAGTTATTATTATTATTATTATTATTATTATTATTATTATTATTATTATTATTATTATTATTATTATTATTATTATTATTATTATTATTATTTTATTATTATTATTATTATTATTATTATTATTATTATTATTATTATTATTATTATTATTTAATTAACGAAAATCAACTGTTCGAGGAAGCCGTAAAAGCTATGAAAAAAGTGATTCAATGTGCGTGAACGTGTGCGTTTTGTATTTCAAATATTTTTGGAATTAACCGGGAACAGAACATTTTTTCACTGTAAACGATGAGACACACACGTGCCGATAAATGGCGAGGGTTATTAAGGCACTAGGATAGTTATATATATTACCGATTATATACCTATGTTTTGCGAACCGTAACAAAGGACCCAGATAATATATCGGATTACGTTCAGTAATCGTATATACGAAAGAGAGTGAGCCAAGAAGCTAATGAACGGCGAAAAAAAGAGACCGTTATAAAAATGTGGAAGTCGAGAACAGCAGCGGTGGCAACAGCAGTGCGGTTTCTATGTAATTACGGGGTGGTTACCGGACCGCAGCGAGACTGAGATGGAATCCGAACGCAGCGCTGAGGGAGATCTCGAGACCTCCTCCAGCTCTTTGGAAACCATGAATGATTTTTTTGTTCAATTCCGACCTCGTCCGTCTTCTCCGGTTTGAAAATTTCATTTTCCATCCGGAAATGACGTACTTTTGATATGACGTGCTTTCTGATCGAAAAATAAGATTTTCAAACCGGAAGTGACGTATTTCCGGTCTGACATTACTTCCGGTGGAAAGTTGAGATTTTAAAACGGGTACACAGTAAAAAATAATTTCGTAAAATCGTAATGCGAAATTTCGTAAAAATAATTTTATTAAATAAGTGACAACCACGTTTGTCACTTATTTGAATATACAAATCTGTCCTTTTATTTCCCGTGTCATTGACAATTTTAGTTTGTACTTTTGTTGGTAAAACTATAAAAGTAACGAATGAAAAATTGTGGACGTTTGTGGACAATAAGTTGTTGTAAAAAGTATAAACTTTTTTTAGTGTGTAGTGACGTTTTCCCGTAGGACGTCACCTCTCGTCTAAAACCGAGAGTTTGAAACCGTAAAAGACATTTACCCGTATGAAGTCATCACCAAAAACCGAGACTATGAAACCGGAAGAGACGTTTTCCAGTATGACGTCACTTCCGGTTGAAAACTGAGATTTTCAAATCGGAAGTCCATTGCAGAATTTTCGTTCCGTTGCTCGAAAAGTCAATTGCAGCTTAAAAACCCGTTGTACTCGCAGGCCCGCGCATAGCGATCAATAAATGGAAATAAAAAATGGTTCGACCACCCTCCACATAGCCTTGACCAGTGCCCAGCTATGCGCACAGCACGCATAACCCATTAGCACCATCTGCGACTGCAGTACGCGGAACAAAGTTCGTCTTGCTCTGTCGGAGAGCCTGTTCGGTCCTTTGGATTCCCTAAATGTGGGTCAAGCGAACAGCGGCCTGGTCAGAATACATATATCCGATCGCTCGTTTCGCTTTTGGGGTTGCGTGCAAGTTCTCTTGGGTTCTTAAGCCTGCGGGGCGTTCGCCTTAACGATCCTCGATTTCTCGGTGAGTTAAGGATACAGGCGGCACAAGGTCGCTTCTACCTCTCGGAATTGAACAGAAGTCGTCAGAATTCTCTATGACAAGAAGTATAAGATCATCTACGGAACGAATGTAGGCATTTTTATTGGTCTGTCAATCCATCACGTATACAGGCGGTCTTTTTGGCGGCACTCGTAGCGTTTCCTTCCGTCATTTGTACCATCGATACGCGCTTACTTGCACCCGATTTTTTTAATAGATCCATCAGACATGCTTCAAGGCTGCTTCGCGAATTTTTAAATAATTTTTCACCCACATTTTATGAGTAAGCATATTTTTTGAGTGAAAACAGAGCTGGGTAAATACACTAAGTACTTGAAGTACGTATTGAAGTATCAAATACTGAATCATTATTCAGTCCTCAGAACATCAGCAGTGCAGTTTTACTCTTCTTGCTTCCTCACGGAAGACATTTTTGGTTTTGGTAAAAACATTTTTTTCGAGATTGGAAACTGTTTTAATCAGAGCTGGGCAACTACACTAAGTACTTGAAGTACGTATTGAAGTATCAAATACTGAGTCAGTATTCAGTCCTCTGAACTTCAGCAGTTCAGTTCTGCCAGTACTCAATGCATCGATACTCAAGTACTATCCAGTTCTTGGCACTTCAAGTACTCGTTAATTCAACAGGTACATCTCGTACTTGGTGTATTTGCCCAGCTCTGTTCGAAAAATATAGCTGTCCTGGTCGACAGATTAAAAGTAAGTATATTATCCTACAAAACCTACGGGAACCTACAAGACATCATCGACAAAAACCACAAGATCCGCAAGACCCACAAAACATTTGTTAATCATTGATTTTTTCCACTGCGTTTGTGAGCAGAAAACAAATTTGCAGGCAACGAGAAATTTGTTGAAATCACGACGATGTATTTTGTTGCGTGCGCGAGGCTAAAAGACAGTTGCGAGACAGCGTCGACCTGCTATTTTCTCTTTTTCCATTAACTCCGCCAGAATCATACACGACATGCCGAGCGTGACGTCTTCCTAACTATTACGACCGTTCAGAAGCATGAAAATTCGTAATTACTTTGGGGAATTCTTTTCCAAGCCTCCTCGGCCGCCGCCGAAAGAGCTGCGCGACATATTGCGACTCCGAGCCAGTCCTCATCTGCCGAGGGATTCGGGGACGAGAGAAAGGGACGTTGAAATTGAACGCTGACGTTGTCCACGTGATGACCAGTGGACCAGTACCAGTGCCGTTCTGGCTCAACAGGGGATGGTTGTCTCGAATTTGCGTGAAAACGTGCATTGAACGCTCGCAAATGGCCGGTAACGGGTGCGGTGACGAGGATTTATGGTGGACCACCGGCGAGTGCGGGAAACGAGGCTGCGCCCTCGGCTCTCGCTCTCTCCGATTGCAAGGGGGAAAAAAGATGAAGCAAAAGAAGCGACGAAGTTGCCTTCGGGGACGGGGGAAAGAAAGTGCAGAAAGGAGAGAAAAGGCGGTCTTGCAACGCCGTCGGTACGACATTTATCTCGAGTGTCACACTCAAACGGCAACTTTCACTCCGGCTCACAATGTCGCGCCACGTTTACGCAGAAACGAAATCGACGGGGAGGACTTCCCGATGGTCGCCACTTGGCAACTTTTCATTCAAGAAAAAGCTCCGCGCGGGAGACCGTCTCGTTTACATGCACGGTAGCTGTTGTTATCCGCGTTACGATTAATCATCTCGGGCATCGTTATCGCGGGGCGTCGCGTAAGAAAACTCGCAGGTCCGGCTCAACGGGCTGTCCGAGTTTCGACAATGAGACATCGATTGCAAGAGGGTGCTGCTCAAATGAGAATCGTCCATGTTTCGAAAGGGGACAAGTATTCTGCGATGTTTTGAGCAGTGAGGAGGAGAGAATGTCCGGCAGGATCGGAGTTGAGACGAGTCGAGTGCCTCCCTTTCAGGCATGAATGAGGAACCAAATTGATGGACACTTCACACACCTAGAAACAACATTTATTTGACGACTACCGTTTATTTGGCTCAAGTAAAATATTCATTCGATTTAAATAAATATTCATTTTAATTAAGTAAATAGTTCAATGAAATAAATAAAAAATAAGTCAAATAGTAGTAGTCCGGCTCAACGGGCTGTCCGAGTTTCGACAATGAGACATCGATTGCGAGAGGGTGCTGCTCGAACTAGAATCGTCGATGTTTCGAAAGGGGAAAAGTATTCTGCGATGTTTTGGGCAGTGACGAGGAGAGAATGTCCGGCAGGATCGGAGTTGAGACGAGTCGAGTGCCTCCCTTTCAGGCATGAGTGAGGAACCAAATTGATGGACACTTCACACACCTAGAAACAACATTTATTTGACGGCTACCGGTTATTTGGTTCGAGTAAAATATTCATTCGATTTAAATAAATATTCATTTTAATTAAGTAAATAGTTACTTAAATGAAATAAATTAAAAAATAAGTCAAATAGTAGTAGTAGTAGTAGTAGTAGTGGATTTATTGACAATATTCCAGATGGAACAATGTTTGATACATAGCATTACATAGTGTAAGTTGTCTTAAGAATATAAATATATTGTCAATTGGTTATCGACCTAAGTCCTTCAGCCATGGGTTTTACATAATTCATGAATATGTATATATTTTTTAACATATTGTGAATGGATAGTTGATACGCATTTATGCAATTAACTTCTTCGGTGTTCATTATCTCGAGGTTCTGGTATATTGTATGTCATGGGTGTTTAGCTTTGTGTATTATATTTTGAGCGGATTGTGTATACATAGCGGTTTTGTGTTTTCTAATTGCATGGAAGGAAATCTTTTTGTAAGTTCTTTAATAAGTCAAATAAATATTTTACTTAAAGCAAATAAACTGTGGCCGTCAAATAAATTATTTTTCTGGGTGCAGACACCTTGTATTTCGAACATGCAGTTTAGTAACAAGTGATGTTGGATGAAGTTTATGGCAAAAGTAACCGAGAAGACGCCAAAAAATGTTCACTTCCAAACAGTAATGTAGGAAAAATGGACTATGATTGAGACAAGACAAGAAGACCTCATTGATGCTTCATAGTTGATTTTTCATTCGGGACGTTATTAGATCTATGATTATGATGTAAAAGTTCACCAGCGCGGTCCTAGGAGCACCCAGCATCTGAATAGTCTCGGACCATGGTCGACAATCGAAAAAGGGTTGTTCGGTCCGACGGAACAAATTATCTAACGCGTAACTAACTTCTCGGCTGGACCGCAGCAGGAAAACGGTCGCTGGCAGTCCTCGACAGCTTCACCGACAAAAGCCCTTTCCGTGTCCGAGCAACGGAGCAAACGACGATATATCACTGCGAACCTTATGAATCCCGTAAGAAATATGTAATCGGCGCGTTACGCGCTTTAGCGATACCAACCTCGTCTTCACGCAAATCTGTCCAAAAATCAACTCCGTAGAGTGAGACGTTCTTTTTTTCATATTTTTCTTCAAATTTCATTCAAACTCCGGACAATCCTTTAGCGGCCCAAACGATGATGCATCATCGTCGCTATAAACTTAACGATGGAAATCTTCACGCCTATCCGACGAACAAAATATATCTACGCGGCACATGATCCTTAAATTTTATCCGGTAAATTACTTTATGGTTGATTGAATCCTTTCGACTCTCCCACTCATTCTTCCGTAACATTGTGCCAGGAAAATTCTCGATGCAGGAATGGGGAGTCAAAGGAGATCTTTTCTTACGAAACTCTGTCTGCGTCTCGATTTTACGAGCATCCCTTGCAGGACCTTTTGCCGTTTCCAATGGCTAAAGCGCTAAACGTATCTTTTGTGCTTGCTTCGAGCTGGACACATTTTTTCGCGCTTACCGCGCTCGCACACACACACACACACACACACACCCTCGCGGCTCGAGAATTTATCGCTTCCCGGAGGACGAACGGAAAAAAGCAGATTGAATGAGAGACTGAGTGAAAAAAATGTCCTACCTGGACTATGCGCCGCGTACCCTTTTCGGTCCTTCGTTCCGCTGCCTCTACTCTGCGTTGAGGGTAGCCCAGGAATTTGGAGAACGCGATACGTGGTAGTGTGATAATCGTGGACGATAAGTAGCCTTTCGCACAGTCGGACTGTGTCGAACCCGCTTGGCAGAGGTGGATTTGCAGATTACTAAAAGGTACCGACCAAAAGGGTTTTTTCCCTCAAGAATTCGACCTCGTCACGCGGCTGTTCACCATTTATTTTTGTTTTTTTAAAGGCAAGTTCCCGTACGCTTCATTGACGATCTTTGAGCTTGGAACTTGATTTGTAAATGCGCCTAATGTAAGACTACCAGTTTCATGACTTCCAAATTTGACATTTCCTTTATTTTCGATTTTTACGTATGTTTTGCGGAATCGAGTGGCAAAATCGATGGCGAATCGAAACTCTTTGAAAAGCGGTTTTCTTATTACATATCGTGATTTTTTTCGGAGGAACAAAACGTTTTATTCGACAATGATAAAAATAAAATTCGGAATCCGGATCGAGCTTAGACGGTTTACATAATTTTCCATCGCGCTCGTCGCAGCGGAGGAAGAGATGGGGAAAAAAGGGAAAGGAGCCAGCGGACGTTCGCGAGGGCCGTCGAAGCGGTTGGCCGTAGTCGAAGAGGGTAAAGGGCGAGTGTGTTCTCCGGGCTGGATTGCGGCGTAGGGGTGGCGTTATTTCGCTCTCCCAAGCCGGCGACCGGAAGGTGCTGGTGGCCGAAGAGGGATGAGAAAACGGTCCATGGGAAGGGAACGCAAACGGAGGGACCCTGGCCACGGCCCTGCGCGAAATATCAAAGGCTCGGTAGGGAAATTGAAAGGCTTTGTACGGAAATAAGAATGTATCGACTGGGCCCGACAGCCACTCCATCCCGAACACGTTTCTCGAATCCCGCGTTTGAACGTTTTTCACGGATACCCTACATAACTATGGCATAATATACATACGCAAGAATGTACGTATATCCAAAAGTATGTATATGTGCTGTATATACCTGCAGAGGCCTTAGGCCGTCCGATCGTGTGCGTGTGTGCTAGCGAGAGTGATTCGAGGAGAAAACTTTTCTTCCCCTATCGATGGAATGAAAAATAAAAAGGGGCGAAAGTGACGTCTAACTGCGCGGACTACGGGAATGTCGAGGGAATGAAAAAGGAGATTTCATTGTCATTCTGCGATATCTCTCGCTTGGTCAAGACTTTCGTCAGTTCTTTTTCCGAATATCTTCGTTTAAATATAAATATAAATATAAATATAAATATAAATATAAATATAAATATAAATATAAATATAAATATAAATATAAATATAAATATATTTTGAATTTTTATTAACTCCTTTCAAGCACGGTAACAAAAAAAGGCTTGATAAAAATGTTGAACATTTTTCCCCTGTGCTTCAAGAGTTAAGAAAATTTTTGAGCTAAACATAAATTTGAAATTCATATTTTTTCTTCAGTGCGTCGGCTGATCCACTTGTCCGGTGAACGATCGAGCCGAAGATCCGTTGGTGCGTCGGCATTGTCGAGTGATTTAATCTCGTTAAATCTCCTTTCGATCGTCGCTGGAGGCTTCAAAGACCATGCAACCCTTGCACTGTATGCCCTCTCGGTTCAAAACCGAGCAAAGAAGGGTTGACGCCGAGGAATCTCGTCGAAACATCGGAAGTGAATACGGGAAAACGGTTAGCGACGACATAATGCTTGGAGAGGGTATTAGGACCAATTAGATGGAATTATCGGAGTCTCGGCGTTCGAGAGGTGACGGAAACTCGATTCCCAACGGGAACGGAGACACGCTCATCCGGTCTGGGATAGAACCATTCAGCTCGATGCAGCTTCGATTATCGAATCGCTTTTAGAAAAATACGTAGAATTTTTTTTTATTGAAAATACCTCGAAATAATTATCATATCTATGGATATTTTTACACTGGTAGGAACCATTTATTTAATTCGACAAAATTTGTTCAGATTACATAAAATTTGCTTGTCCCACGGATTACTGAAATACAAATTTACATACAAATTTCGCTTCTATGTTCGAACTCAGAAAAATATAAAAATAAATAAAAAGATAACAGTTTCGGGTGTTCAAAAAATGGTACCGGGTGCCTCAGTACACAGTAAAAAATAATTTCGTAAAGTCGGAATGCAAAATTTCGTAAAAATAATTTTGTTAAATAAGTGACAAACTCGTTTGGAACTTATTTGAATATACTAAGTCGGACTTTTATTTCCCGTATTATTGACAATTTTAGTTTATACTTTGTTTGTAAAACTAGAAAATTAACAAATAAAAAATTGTAGACGTTTGTGGACAATAAGTTATTGTAAAAAGTACAAACTTTTTTTACGATGTAGAATCCTTCCTTTCTTTTCTTCCCGTTCTGTTGTCAAACAGGTGCTCGACAGGTGGATAATTTTTCGTAAAAAGTGTCCCTATCGAAGTCCGAAATAAGATTTAGTCGGCTGCAACATTCGACGGATTACAGGAAAGTGTCATTACCGGACTCGATGTCCAGTGTCCAAATACGTTCGATGTAGTATTTTAAAAAAAAAAAAAAAAGTCTTCGAAATTCTGACTGGGAGCGAGAATTCGTCGCTTATCGAATCGTGGGGAAACAATTTTCGAGATAAAACTCGTGTATAAACAATGCAGGCGTCGTGCCGAAGCGATAAGCGATGTACGAGTGGGCTATCGAGGCGGGTTTATGGATTCTGGGACATCGGAGCCTGTGAATGTATATGTACAGTTTGGAGCTTGGTGGCGAAGAGTTTTCGAGACGTCGAGGACTATCTTGACGTCTTCCGAGGGTGAGAGCCTCGCCGTCGTGTCGGGCGAGGGTACGGACGAGAGGGCAGGTGAGGGTGAGAAACCAGCTGCGCGTCTCGTCGGTCTCCCTCACCGTGAAACCGTCGTAATTATCCTTTCCTCTCTCGAGCGCCGTCGTCGCGTAATCTCACCACTCCCGAAGCATCCCCGGGTGCCCGCCCTGCCACTCGAACCTTGAATTCGTGATTTCGTATACGAAAAAATTAAAAATTGAAAAAATAGAATTGAAAAGAGCTTGAATCGAGCTGAATAATACCGCACACATTTGTCTACCCTGTCTTCATCCGGATGCTGGTTCACCGACGGCGATTTTTGGCTTGTTCATACACAGTAAAAAAGTTTGTACTTTTTACAACAACTTATTGTCCACAAACGTCCACAACTTTTTATTTGTTACTTTTCAAGTTTTACAAACTAAGGACAATCTGAAATTGTTGATTGCATGAGAAATAAAAGGGCAGGTTTGTAATATTCAAACTTTAACAAACAACTTTGTCACTTATTTAACAAAATTATTTTTACGAAACTTCGTATTCTGATTTTACGAAATTATTTTTTACCGGGTAGTGAAATCGATACGACAGGATGTGAACAGCATTTCTGAAGAGCTGCGTAACGATGCAGCGACTAATATCGCAACTGCAGGCCCCGGAAACAAAACACTCGCACGGAGAAAACAAAATTTATTGGTACGAGATTTTTGTTAAAGTAGCAAATTTAGTTTATTAGTTTCGGGATAACAAAACCAGCTTGTAACTATATTTAAAAATTTTCTCTTGGAACGATTTACTATCGCAACTAAACAGCTTTTGTTACTGTAACAAAAAAATGTGTTATATGACTGAATGGGGCTCGTATATGTGCAAACAACTACGACGAGCTCGAGAAGCTCGACGCACAAAATGAAAACAAACAGACGCGAGGAAACAGTTCTTTTGTATTAAAGTAAAAATAAAAATAGAGTGGAATTCCAAACTCTTGAAATTTGCTGTATATGGATGTGCAAACTGCGAAAGGTAAGACCTTTTGGAGTTTTGGAGTTTTGGAGTTAATACACTGAGAAAGAAAATTCGTTCGATTAACCAAAAGTCGCGGTGACATATGTTCAAAACTGTTATTTCTTTGGCACAAGTAAAGCATTGTTTCGTTAAACGATTATGTGTTTCATTCCAAATTTGTCGAAAAATTTTTGTTGTACGAACAAAATACACTATTGAACGTGTGTCACTGCGCTTTTGCTTAACCCGACAATTTCTTTTTCTCAGTGTACATCTACATACAGCAAATTTTAAGAATTAGCAATTGCAAATACAGACATTATTTTCAATATAGTAAAATGATAAAATACAAACGCGATGAGTTAATCTGCAAATAAATGTATGTGCGCATCTATAACTATCCCATTACCAGTCATTACTCAGCCGTCAAATTACAGCAGGCATGTTTGTTCTCATAGCAAACTAAATCGTCGCAGTAACAAGATAGTTTTGTGGTGTTAGCAAAACCAATTGCTTCTACACAGTAAAAAAAAGTTTGTACTTTTTACAACAACTTAGTCCACAAACGTCAACAATTTTTTCTTTGTTAATTGTCTAGTTTTACAAACAATAGTACAAACTAAAATTATCAATGACACGGGAAATAAAAGGACAGGTTCGTATATACAAATAAGTGACAAACGAATTTGTCACTTATTAAACAAAATAATTTTTACGAAATTTTGCATTCCGATTTTACCAAATTATTTCTTATTGTGTACGCAGAAATTGTTTTGCTGCTTTTACTAATCATTTTGCTGCGGGAACAAATTCATTTTCAGTAAAACTCATTTTTTTAGAGCAGTTAGACCATTTTTCTCCGTGCGGATTCTGGATTTTTATAATGCTTGGCAAAAAGGGTTGAATTTATTCTTGCAACGGATTTTGAGGATTGCTGTTCTAAAAAATTGCTTGATCTCATTAAGCTCACATGAACTAAAAAAAATGGTATGCATGAAATCGGAGCTTAACAATTTTTTTTAAACGTACTGCAGCGATTTCGTATTTCGGCTCTGAACTCACGCCGACGCAGCTGAATCGTTCCGGCACTTCGAAACGCAGGTCCGAAGTGCGTACGTAACATGCGACTCGATCGTATCTGTCGATAAGACGCGGTTCGAGGCGTTCGGCATCGCCGTTTACAAACAATAAAGCTATTAAGCGCGGGAAACGCTAGATTGAGGAGAACGATTGCCCGGGCGCGGGCGCGAGCCGTCGACCTGTAGCATGTACAAAGTGGCTTTGCACCACCTGCCCGGCAATCAAGTGTACAACGAATGCGCGTCACGGTATTAGTAGTTTTTTTTTAACCTAATGAGTTCGTTTGAGCATAGTCGTAAAAGTGATGAATATTGACCACGCCAATTAGCACGTAAATCAATGATAATGAATATTCACCACTTTTGCCGTACATAAAAAATGTATGGACAGACAGTTTCAATTTTTTTTACGCTGTAAAAAAAATTGCAAATTGAATGTACCGGAATGGAAATTTTTATGCAAAAACTGGTACATTAAATTCAATCTACAATTATGATGAAAAATTCATGTACTTTTTCATTGAAACTAAAGTAAATTATTTAAAATAAAGTATTTTCAATGTTTTTAAGACACTGAATATTAATTTTTCATCACAATTGTACATTAAAGTTTAATATACTAGTTTTTCCATAAACCTTTCAGTCCGGTACATTAAATTCCGATATATTTTAAATTGCATACGAATTTTTTTGCAGTGTCTTTTATCATTTGAAACCCTGTAAACATTTTTACGATATAAGAAAATCATTACGGCATCTGAACGAGCCAATAATCGGTATTGTTTGAACAACGTGCCGATTAAATTTTATGAGCTTTCAAATTTGTTTTGGTTTTAAAGAAAATCTGTATTACCGTGCATCCAGCGTATTTGAGTCATTCGACTCCAATTTTGCTTACACGTCCGTGTAGAAAGTGTAATTCAGTAATTTTTTAAATTAAGGTATTTGTACCAGCGAATTATTGAAAAATAATCCCACATCTGACTAACGACAAAAAAACGCCAATTTTACTTACGAAGCTGGTGCGTCGAACCTGTTCCATATTACCCCACACAACGGACGCAACTGGCATTTTTTTGCCTCACTATCGTTCGAGGATGCCGTTGTCAAGCTCGTAAACATAACGCAATTAAACAAAGTGCCCATTTAAATCACGTTTTCCCTGCTCGTACTTTGGTTTCTACACCGTGAGTCACAGTTGGCTAGTGCACCATCGAGCAGTGAATAGCATGGCAACGAGCGTTATCCTGCGTCCCTTTATCTATGACAATTTACGAGGCTTATAGGTGCGTATCCATGGCACGCACCGTGAGCTGTGAGGCTACTTGTGCGCACATACGTCGTAACAACAGCCCGCTCTGCCAACAACCGAACGGTACATGGACCCGGCTCGAGAGCTCCCTTCGTAAACGTCCCGGTGCTTGCGATAAGGGCTATCGCACACAATTGCGCAGGCCGAGCTACGAGTCTCGGGCGGGGACGCGTATCGTCGGAGAATTTTCTTTCTCCAAATGGGAAGAGGTCGTAAAGTAGAAGGGTGGGCGTTGAGGTGCGTGTGGTCAAGATTTTACTAAGAATCAGATCAAGCTTTTTTTTATTTTTAGACCCAGTAACGTATTTTTTCAGTCTACAGACGTTTGTGTGACCAGGTTGAGGGTGCATCAAGAAATGTTATTCATAGGAAAATAAGTAGGTCACGTGCAAATTTGGAAATTTCATGGATAATTGAAATATTTATCATGAGATTTTTTTATTCATTAGAATTTTTTAGACAAATAGCTCAACAATAACAGGAGATAGTGTGCAAATTATATTTTTCGAAAAATCGAAAAACGGCAGAAAACCGAGACCCCTCAACCGATTCTTACCAAATTCAATAGCGAACATTGTTTGATGGTAGTTTACTTCTGTAGAAAGTTTCAGTCCGAAAACTCGAAAGCGAACACACATTTTCGAATATTTCAAAATCTGATAAAATCTGAAGACATGTTTCAATTATTGCGTAAATTGGGACAAACAGAGGCACCTACCTGCACTACATGCGTGCCAAATTTTTACCCGATTGATAGAGCCGTTCTTGAGTTACAGCCGGTTGAATTTCATAACCTGCCACAACGCACACGTCATGAAATTTTTTATAAATACGATTTTTCGACGTTTTGGAACATTCTGAACATGTTTACATAAAAGGCTTGAAAAAAAAATCACAAAAAAAGCTTCGTCTATGAGAAAGCAATCATTTAAAAATGTTGATGCGCCAATCGCTGATAAATTCCCGTCGATCCGTTGATGTTATTTATAAGAAAAGACTGTGACAGATTCGAAAACAAAGAGACAAGGGTGTGCATAAATGCGTTACGAGCTCGTTTAATGATCTCCTTAATGACACAACGTTTTCGTAATAAAAATGAAAAATCGGTGCTCGTTGGGGATTTCGATGGCACGCGCACTTTCGAGACTCGCGGCAGCGCGTCATTTGCTCCATTAAATATTCCCAAACGGTATACGAGAGCTTTTAGCAGTCTGCGTGATGGGTCTGTCGGGGGGCGAGAAGGGTGTCAGGGCGTAAAAGGGTGTCGTAAAGTAGATGAATAACTGCACGTAAGAATGAGAAGACCGAGAAGAACGAGCAAGGAGATTCCGAAGAGAAATTCTGTCTTTCGCCGACGATACTGGAAACCTTTTTCGGGATCCGAGAGCACCGTTAACCGTCCGAGTTTTTCCTAAACGAATACCGACCCCTCCCCCGTTTAGTCCCTCGCCGTGTATCTCTCGCCGCAAGGCCGAATTCCTGAAAGGGTTGCCTCGTGTCCTTTTGTACATTAAAAAAAGAAGAAAAAAAAACTACAACCCATCTTTGTATTCGTTTCCCCGTCTGAAAAGGGTTGCTTCGTATCCTCTTCTATATTAAAAAAATGTATCCCTGTAATTCTAATACAATTTTTTTGTCTGTTTAGTTCTAATGTATAATCTAAATCTCTCAACGCCGCAGCCGGGTAATTTAAACAGACTGAGCCTGAAAAATAATCGACATTCGATCTCGGTCCACGGTCCGAACCCTTTGATGAATCGATTATTGTAGCCCTGAATTAATTACTGAAACTCGTTTGGAAAAATTCGAAGTGTCGAAATATGAACCTCTCGTCCCAAGGTCCATGATACAATCGTGTGTAAATAATATTAGGAATGGAATAGAATTATGTATATCGATCAAAGCAGCCTGTGGAGGATGTTGCATCGTGCAGGTCCTCAGCGTGATAGATGAGGGTTGAGGGTTTTAGGGGCTAAGAAATGGGCAAGGTGAACTGGACACGTGTTTCACTGAACTTCAGTGAACTGGACACGTGTTTCAAATTACACGGCGGCGCTTCACGGAAACGATTATTTATTAACAAAATAAAGATAAATATTGTTTAACTAATAATCGGTAATAATTATTTTGCTTACTGAAGCATGTTGCTTACATTCTGACTTATCGATTTCATTATGAAGGACCCTTGACCAAGTTTTCCATTGAGCATTTAATGGTAATGAATGGTATCGAAAGGTAATCAATGGGATTCCAATGGAAACGCATGGGGAAAATTGGTACGGTACTTTTTACCATTCATTCTTAATGGGACTCCACTGGCAAATAAATGGAATATTGTAAGTCATATATTTTCCCATTCGTTACCAATAGAAGGCCAATGGCAATTTTCTGGGAAAATTCAACTGGTGCTTTCTCCCATTCGTTATTAATGGAAGTTCACTGAGAAGCCAATGGGACGTAACAAGTGGTACTTTTTCCATTGGTTATTACTGGTAGTCCATTGGAGCATGACTACACCCAGAAAAAATAGTACATTACTCCACGAGGGCGAAAAACTTTTTTCTAACGGCTACTGTAATGAGACGAGTTAGAAAAAGTGTTTCGCACGAGGGATGTACGAAATTTTTCATCACAAGGTGCGAAAATGGCGGTTTTACGCACGCGAAGCGGGCGGAAAATTAGCCATTTCTGCACCTAAAGATGAAAACATTTTTTGTCAGTCGTGCATGAATCGCGGCACTTTCCATGGCAGTCTTGCGAGCCGAAAGTGGCCTATTGCATGCCAGTTGTGAACCTGTGATGAAATTACAGAATCGCGCATGCGTAGTTCGCATTCCGTTCACTTTCGTCCCTTGGGATTTTGAGTCGCGCATGCGCAGTTCGCATTTCGTTCACTTTC
>JAPYZD010002825.1:0-30058 GCA_030522725.1 Ichneumoninae sp. B BG-2022a
TCCGGATCGACGGAAAGTCGAGTCCAAAGGTCAAGAAAAGAAGTTTGAGCGAGGAGAGAGAGAAATTCCGTCACGCTTTGCTTATTTTTCTTGGGCCATCTCGTCCCCATAATACACAGAATTTGGATCCTTAACCGCCATCACCGTGCGAAAAGCTCCCAGCCAATCCTATTTGAGGCAATTTAGACCCCACACACAGAAAAATAATTTATTTGACGGCCACAGTTTATTTGGTTTAAGTTAAATATTTGACATAAATAAATATTTATTCCATTTAAGTAACTAGTAGTTACTTAATTTTACTAAATATTTATTTAAATCAAATAAATATTTTACTTAAACCAAATAAAGGGTAGCCGTCAAATAATTTTTTTTTCTGAGTGTACGATATCTCTCCCTCGTTATCGTCGTGATCAACGGATAGATGTTTTTTGTCAACGAATATTTGTTCTTAAATCCATGTCCGGATCGACGGAAAGTCGAGTTCAGCGGATGCCGGTCCAAAGGTCAAGAAAAGAAGTTTGAGCGAGGAGGAAAACAGGTAGACGGACGGAGCAGTTGTGTGCGACAGCGACGGAAACGCAATCAAATATTCTTCGGGAGCTTTCCAATATACTTCGTCTTTTCCTCTCACACAAGCCCGAGGCTCATCGGTTCGGCTCGTACACAGGCACTCGACTTCCGGGTCGAATGTACCTTGGATGCGTGCTCGCGAGAGCAAATAGCCGAAGGCGGCGACTTCTTCGCGAAACATCCCCGTCGCTCACACTTTCGTCGCGCGTTGAAGTCGACCGGCTCAGCTACACTCGACGCTGGGGAATCCGAGGCGGATACTGTTGCGAACCGGTCGACTTCACCGTGGGTTTTCGAGCCAGACACGCATACAGGGATGTACGCGGGGTGTGTAGCGAAGATGGCTTGCCGGCTCGCTCGACGGTGGAAGTAGCAGCGGCATCAGCGTCGAGGCCCCTGGAGACTGCAACGACTCTTCGCTCTCCTCCCACGAGCTTCGAGAGAGTTTCGAACGCTCATACTAAACGTTACAACTATCCCCGTCGTCGTTCGGCACTCTCGCCGCTCTAACCGTCGGCAACTTCGTAGCCGGCGTTGCCGCTCTGCTCCTTCAACGACCGGCTACCTCATCCGGGCTCAAACTCGCCATCAAGGTAATTACTAATGAGCTTACCAGTTAATTCTTACGACCCTTAGAGTAAGGGAGGCGAAGCGCCCCGGGATGGAATCATCGGGTCGAATGGCTGCAGTAAACGAAGTCAACTCCCGCCAGGTTGATAAAACGCCTCGGGGGAAAGTGCGCGATATCGCTCGGGGATAATTTTACCTATGGATCTCAGGGAAATAAAAAATGTCCCAACGAATGCGAGTTTGAGGGGGATCTTCGTTTTCCGTGCGAGGGGTGACCGGGGCGAAATGGGGCATCAGAATTGAAACGTATCCGGCGGGGCTGGTAAACATGTGGATTACATTTTTTATTCGGTCGTGGCGGAAAGTCTCGAGGGTCTCACCCGTTCCGGACTATCCACGTCCACCCTAGTGACGAGTACTCGAATACCGTACCGTGAGACGCTTATGGGTAGGGGAAACTGGGGCGAAACGGGGATACGGGAAAAAATGGGGACATGAAGTGTCATATTGACCTGGGGCAAAATAGGGTGATAATGAAGCTATCAACTTCAAATCGAAGGATACCCCGTTTTGCCTCAGATGTTTTTTTTTAAATTCTTTCAAAACCGGTGCCAATAAAATTTTGGTGTAAAAAACAGTGGATGTAGGCTTTCGGTATCGTTGTAGATTTTATTGCTTAGCGTCCCCATTTTATCCCAGTCAACCCTATTCCTGTCCACCATCGATGTATTCGATGTACTCGATGGAAACGAGGGTACACTTTTTTCAGTTGTTGAAGAGAATTAGGTAAATAAAATGTACCGTAATGTTTCGTTCGTTCGTCGATAGAGATATTTTATACTTTTTGACCATTGCAGGAATTTGTAGACTTCCTTCCTAGAAATGACAAATCTTCGGTTTTTTTTCAAATTTAGCTTTTGTTACAACAAACATATCTTTCAAAATGAAATATTTGCTTATTTCCACCGTGGATTTTCACGTTCTACAACATTTTGTAACTATTGGCTATAATTGTCGAAAACTTTGTTTGTTTAACCCTCGGTAGTGACCTCTAAAAATTCTCCGATTTCATAGGGATTTCGCAGTTTTATCTTCTTCCTTACACCTTGGTAGTGCGGGGTGGCTTCAAGGAAATCTCGAATATTTCATTTTGACTTTAAATTTAGATGTTCCGAAGTTTGCATTTTTTAAATAGCCGTTAGCGACCCCTAAAAATGCATTAATTTCGGGGACCCTTCGCACATCGCATTTTTATTTTATACCTCACAATAATACGGAGTGGCTCCCAGAAAATATAAAAAATCAATTTAAGGGCTCCCTAATGATCATATCGCACCCCTAGAACATCAGTGTAACATCTCTTATGGCATTACCATATAAGTTGTTAAACTGTTGTTCTAAGGGTGCGATATGTTAATTTTTTTTTTAAACATACATCTTGTAACGAGGGAAATGCGCCTGCTGTTCGACGAGAAGTTATCACTCATTCCGCATATCGATTCAACAGTTAATTCGGCAATGAGAGTTCTCGGACTCGTCAAACGCTTCGCAGCCGATTTCATATCCCTATCTACGATCAGAACGTTGCACTTCTCCTGGGTCTGATCAAAGCTCACGTATATCTCGGTAAACTATTTTCCTCTCCACGAGACTCACTCAAAGAAAATTGAGACTGTACAGCATGAGTTCCTTACCTATGTCGCATATCGATTTGGGAGCCCTATGACCTACGACAATCATAACTACCTGCAACCGGCGAAATCAGCAAATATTCCATTCCTGCCCTCAGTGAAAACACACGATATGTGCTCTCTTTTTAGAACTCTGAATAGTCTAATCGTGTCGACACCCCTGTTAACGCTGTTCCATTCAACATTTTCCGCGTCGGGCGTAACGTAATGTGCAGAACACGTCGTTTCATGAGGAGCTTCACCTAACAAATACAACGGCGAACTCGACAGTAGCGCTTTTGCTCTACACTGGGAACAGACATACTGCACTTGGACAGTATGTCTGTTTTTCCGGGGCAGTTTTTCAACGCCTTTGTGATGATAGCTGACAGAAATATTTTAAAGTACGAGCAGTCCGTCGACCGGAGTATACTGAGAACAAAAATTGTTTGGATTAACCAAAAGTCGTGGTGACATACATTCAAAGCTGTTATTTCATTAGTACAAATAAAGCATTGTTTTGTTAAACGACTATCTGCTTCAATGTATTCAAAATTTGTTGACTGAAACAAACATTTTCGTTGTACCAACAAAACACACTGTCGTATGTATGTCACCCTGCGTTTGCTTAATTCCACCATTTCTTTTTCTCACACTGTAAAAAAAAATTGTAAATTTAATGTACTGGAAATTGAAATTCGCTTACATTACTAACATTAATTGAACATTAATGTACTTTTATTGTAAAATAAATATATGAGATATTAAAATTAGAAATATTTTGTCTGGAATTTACAAGAATTTCCATTAAAAATACAAATTTTACTGTAAAATTGCAACACACATGTGTTTGAAATTTCAGAAACAGTTTAGTAAAAAAAAGCTTCCAAAACCGTTCATTAATTTTCAAACTAATTTTTTTTACAGTGCAGTGTAGAAACTACCATCATCCCATGTTCTTGTATTGTTGGTGCGTTAATAAATTATAAATATCAATATCATTAATGCAAACCAGCGAACAGTGGAACACACACTCAATTTAGACTCCTTTGTAGTGGACAACAAATTGGAAAATTTTAATGGGGATGAAATTAAACGAGAGTCCTCGTGTCGGCCTTGGACATACGGGCAATACTCGATACCACATCGCTGCTCATCGACTCTCATCCCCCGCGCCTCTCGGTACGTTTTCATCGCGTTTCAACGGTTGACAAGTACATAGGGCGTCCACTGTTGTCTCCATGTACAATATGTGACACTGTACTTTATATACTCTGTCATTCTTTCACTCCAGCGAGTCTACTGCAAACACACACGCTATCCACTATATCCCACGTTCAATATTTACTTAGGAATGTTTTCATTCTTTATTGCGCCCTCAAGGTGTTTATGTGCGAGCAGCACTAGGCGGCGTCACCTCTTATTGCATCGGTACGTGCTGTCACACTTCTCGCCGTCACACCGTTTTACTCTGTTTCAACGCTACTTCCGCACGCTACACAGAGGCGTTTGAGGAACGTCTATCTTTACTCTGCCTCGCTCACTCCCTCTCATCCTCTTTCTCTCTATATATTTGTACGGTTTTCATATCCGTTGCTTTTACGTGTACCCCATCACTTCATTTAACGCTCACCGGACCTCCGATACAATCACACACGTGTATACGCGCACATACGCCGAAGTAAATACTAACGACAACGGACAAACGGCCGACTGCAATGACCCACTCGTTTGCACCGTACTATCTCTCTATTTCCTATTTATTGTACGGCCAATTTCTTATTTCCTGTTATTCTTTTGCCAATAACACGCGGAAATGCAACGACGTAAAAATCGTTTTGGACAATATCGCGAAAGCCCGCGCTGCGTCGCAGAAGTGTGCGCGGCCGATTTATATATTTTTTTATTGTCAAAGCTGACCGGAGGCGTCATTCCTTTTTTCTGTTTACGGTGCGAATATTCGTGTCGAACGCGAAACTATGGCTGAAACGACCGGAGGGTTCGCGAATGGCAGGAAAAAAGATACATCGGATACGGACTCTAAAAGACGAGTGCAAACCTTTTTTTTATACGAGTGAAATTCCTCGCTACAGTTTCCAGCTTGTGTCTGGTTGTCTGTAGTCGAAATTTATTTTGCTTCAGAGGTTTGACCAAGGAGACTGAAGATTTTTCTATACGATAAAATCGTCTAATGCGCTCGCATTATAATCGGCTTGGTCGGTTATATTACGAAATCCCTTAGCGATTGCGTAATACCATACCAATATAATGGGTTGATGACGAGAAATTTGGTGGAACATGTCAGACGGAGGTTTGTCCAACTTGGTTTGTGCTTAGTTACTGCCAAGAGGCAGAGAACACGGCGAGGCAGGAGGAACAAGCAGATACGCCCCATTCTCTAATCACCGCACCGATGATTAGAAGGGGATCCTCTGTGTGCGCACGCCGCAAGAGGTAAGGCGCCTGGCGACTTAGGAAATTGGAAATGCGTTTGGCGTGGAGCGCATTACTGCTAAGGGATTACATTATGCCCTTGGCGAGCCGTACCCAGTCTTCATCGCGGCAAACATTTGCACAGGTGGGATTCGGCGGTAACTGGAAAAACGGCACATCTCCGGTTTCACAGTGGCTGCCAAAACGCCATATCTACTTCTGCGGCCGGATTTTCTTGCAATTCTCTGTGACGTCACTTCCAGCAAAAAATCAAGATTTTCAAACCGGAAGTGCGCATGATGGTAATTATTTGTCTTATTGCGATACAGTCCGGTAATCCGACTAAATTAGTTTTTTGTATCTTCTCACAAGTTCCTTTTGAGTACTTTTGATGCGTACAGCAATTATCCACCTATTATTCTCGCTTTTTTATTTGCGTTTGAAAATCGCTTCTTCTTCAATTCGCTACAGAATGTAATACTATTTTACATTCAGCCAAAAATCAAGATTTTCAAACCGGAAGTGCGCACGTTGGTATTATTTTATGTTCACGCGATACAATTCTGCAATCCGATTAAATTTGTTTTTTTGTGTCTTCTAATGAGCTTCTTTTCAGCACTTTTGATGCGTACAGCAATTATCCACCTATTATTCTCGCTTTCTTATTTGCGTTTGAAAATCGCTTCTTCTTCAATTCGCTACAGAATGTAATACTATTTTATATTCAGCCAAAAATCAAGATTTTCAAACCGGAAATGCGCATGTTGGTATTATTTTATGTTCAGGCGATACAATCCTGCAATCCGATTAAATGTTTTTTTTTTTTTGTATTTTCTAATTAGCTCCTTTTCAGCACTTTTGATACGTACCACAATTGTCCACCTATTATTCTCGCATTCTTATTTGCGTTTGAAAATCGTTTCTTCTTGAATTCCCTATAGAATGTAATACTATTTTACATTCATCCAAAAATGAAGATTTTCAAACCGGAAGTGCGCACGTTGGTATTATTTTATCTTCCCGCGATACAATTCTACAATCCGAATAATTTTTTTTTTGTATCTTCTAATGAGCTCCTTTTCAGCACTTTTGATGCGTACAGCAATTATCCACCGATTATTCTCGCTTTTTTATTTGCCTTTGAAAATCGCTTGTTCTTTAATTCGCTATAGAATGTAATACTATTTTTTTTTTTTTTTTTTTTTTTTTTTTTCAAAAGGGGACCTATTGTTCCATGGGCAATAGAAAGCTCTTGTTCTCTCTTTCTGACTGGCAAATTCTTTTCCGGCCAAGCCCCCATTGTCGATAGTTTACTACGAGTGGGTTCTGTACAATTTAAATTGATCATTGGCGTAAAGGAGGGCATGGACAGCAGCGCGTGCACGTTTCATCGTTTTGTTCCAAACAGCCGGCATTCCAATGGAAAAAGCTCACACTCCACTTCACCTCCGTTCCCTGAAAACCCCTCGATATCTACTGTCTCCCCCACCCCCGACAATTCCGCGTTTCATTTTCGGCTTTGCTCGGTACTGTGCGTTAACTGTCGTCCCCTTTGGCGAGAAACTTTATTTATAACTATGCCAGAACCACTAGTCACTGCGGAGCCGCATAGCTGCTCCGCAACTGCTACCGACAGAATCATCGCACTTCATAAAACATTAATGCACAATGCGTCGCTGTACCTGTCGCGTGAAGAATAAAAAAATGTTAAGCCCCTCTCAACCAGCATCATTTAAAAAAAACAAGGTTTTTAAAAATAGGTCTATGAAAGGTCGACCAGCCGAAGTCGAGTGTAAAAAATAGAACGAGGGACGAAAATGAAAAATAAATCCGATACAAGGTAAAAACGTTGTAGCTGAAAGTATCTGACAGACACGAGATACACTCGACAAGCCGCGCGTCATTCCAGTCTGGTGGCTTATGAATTTTCAACGAATGCCTCATCAAACTTCCATCGATCGGCCGACACGACAAGCCGGGCCGCGCGATGGGTGTTTATTGAATATAAAAAAAAAAAAACATTTATGTAAGCCGTGTGCTGAATAAATCTGTCGGTCCATCAGGCATGTAAAAAAAATATTGAAAATTGAAATTTTCATAACGTTTCCTCATAATGTCCCTTTATTCGCGAAGCTTCTACTATGAGAACAAGTTTTCTGTATATTTTTTTTTTCATAGAGGAAATTTTGCCAATAATGCACAGAGAAAAAAATCATTTGAGTCAACAAAATGTGCGCTTACGGGTGGCGAAACGAATGATTGGTTGATCGAAAGAAATACCACGATGATCGAATTAACAGGCCGTCGATTGAAATTTTTCTTTACTTAATACAGCAATTATTTCGTTCTATCAACCAAAAATTTGTTTCGCCACCCGCAAGCGCTCATTTTGATGACGCAATCGATTTTTTTCTCAGTGTGGGATATTATGTGGAAGCGATATGAAAATTTCAATTTTCAACTTTTTTCAGGAACAACGTCGTTCGTGTCTTTCAGGCAAAACGGCTGTCAGATTCAGGTTTAGCACGAAAAAATACATGGCATTATATGCTCCGGAACATTTTTTGAAACTTTTTCGATTTTTACTCAACAGACAAAATGAGACCGCTTGATCGAGCAGTTTCAAAACCGTCATATCCAGCAATTTGTGTATTTCCTTCATAGAACATGATACACTAAAAAAAAGATCCGCTTGCAGGCTGCCAAAGAAATTATTTGAAACGTCAATTTTACTTTCAATCCTTACAATTCCATCTAATAATGAAACAACGACAACAAGACTGTCAAGGTGACATTATCGTTTCAACGCCGTATTGAACAAAGTTTCCTGTATGAGGAAGCAAAAACGAAATAGAAAATTGTTACTCTAAAAAAGATGCAAAGTACGCAAATTAATGCGGCGATTAAGCGCGAATCTATTTGTATTTTCGATATTGCGCACTTTGCTGGTAAAAATAATCGGTAAACAAGGGGTTGGCGCCGTAAGACGGATTTGCCCGAGCCGCGTGTCGAGCGGCTCTACCGAGGGTGGAACGGCTAATTATCCGCAGGCTGCTCTCTCATAGCAGAACACCTTATAGCTGGCTCCCCTAAGTTTTAATATTTATAAGCTCGCTACATTATGGTCTCACGCGGTTTGCGAGATGAAAATTCCGAGACAAAAAATTATTCGGAGCAGCACCGCAAAGCAACGGCCTCCTCGTTGTCCTCACTTTTTATCTCTCGTCCAAGCTCGCTCGTGATTTGATAAAACTTTCGGCTGTTTTACCGACAGATTATAATAACGCCCCGAGCGGCATCAGCGGTGCCATTAGCGAAATTGGATTTTTATTTCTTTCACAACCCTGAGAGAATTTTTTCTCTTAAAGTCGTCTTTCCCCCCCGTTATTTTTCAATAAATCGGCGAAATTTTGTTTTGGTATCAATTAACTGTCAGGTGCGTTAAAAGCTAAAGATCGTCGTCTCATCGCTTCGCGTGACACGGAAAGAACCTTTAAGGAGGGAGTATCGCTGCGCGCTGACTTCGCATAAGTTCGACAACAATAAGAGAAAATTGTAAATACTTCTTGATGGTGTAAAAATCTGAAGAAAATCGTGTATACTAAAGGTACTGAGAAGATTAATTTTGCATAACAATAATTGCAAAATGTTATAAACAAATACATCAAAAAATTAATTGGTTAACAAATTACCCGGCAACAAAACTTTTTTTTATGAAAATCATTCGTTTATTTTTCTGAATACCTATGAATTTTTTCAGATTTTTAAGTAATCGTTGATGTTTGCCCTATAAAAAAAAATCAACGATTACTTAAAAATCTGAAAAAATTCATACGCATTCAGAAAAATAAACGAATCATTTTCACAAAAAAAAAATTTTGTTACAGGGTAATTTGTTAATCACTTAATTTTTTGATGAATTTGTTAATAACATTTTGCAATTATTATTATGCAAAATTAATCTTCTCAGTACCTTTAGTATATATGATTTTCTTCAGATTTTTACACCACAAGAAGTACTTGCAATTTTCTCTTATTGTTGTCAAACTTATGCCAAATCAGATCGCAGCAAGGCTCCCTCCTCAAATCGGTTCATTCATGACCGTTAAAAGTTTTCCTTTTCCCTTTTTCGCTCACTCTCACTTCTCCTCGTCGTTCCTCGTGAAATTGTTCTTTGCTGTAAAACGAACATTCGGATCTCCAGCGGCTTCGTCGAAGCCGTCGTGGCCTCTCCGCGATCGTCGGAGATATTTGCCCGCGCCCGCATCTTTTCTCCTCTCGTCTCTCGAAGTCTTTGTACCAGTTTTTTTCTCGATTTTCGTTCGCTCATCTCTCTTCTTCAACGGCTATAAAAGAGGTTGTAATAAAAACCTTGGCCCGATAGAAAATGGTAGAACGGTACAGAATAAAAGAACTTAAAAAAATAAAATAGCGCTCGAATTCGACTGGAGATGCGTGGATGGATCCGCAGTGCTTCGACTCCGCTATTCAGCTGAATAAAAAAAAAAAAAAAAAAATTAACAGCCAAGCTTCCTCGGCTTGGATAATAAGAGCCGCTTCTCTCGTTCATCCGAGTACCGCAGAATATTCGATCGCCGATCCATCGCCATTCGACGCTCAACGAGAGATTAATCGGTAAGCCTTGGAGTCAATCGTAAGCCGCGTGGGCGACGGTCTAGAATATCTGGCTCGGAAACTCCATCGAATCTTGCTCGCGAGCGAGGAGAATTCCGAGCATCTCGCGTTTGTTAACTCGAAGAATTAATTAATGGGATTTCGTCGTATTTGTCCCGAATGAGAAACTAAGAGGCTGAGATAGGGATAAATAGAATCCAAGGGGGGAGGGGGAGGGGGAGGGGGGAGGGGGAGGGGGAGGGGGGGGGGGGGAGGGGAGCCGACGCCGCGACTCCCTCGTCGATTCTAATGCCAGTTGCTACATCGAACCGACATCTAGATATACGAGGGATTATTCTCGATCGCTTTCCAACTCGCTCACTGACTCAATGTTTCTCACCGCACGGTGAGATTGCGCAAGTTCGCCGAGGCCCTTCCCTTTCCAACGTCTCGTTGATTATCGTCTCAATTGCAGTCGGACAAGCTAGACAGATGTGTAATTCGAACGAGCCGTTCTGGTTTGACGTTATCATTTGATAATTGATTACGAGGAACTCCATTTGGCGATACCGGGAATCGTTTGCCGTTCAGTTTTCTTATTGCGGCCCGACCGAACGTGTAGCATTGTCGTGAAGTCGTGAGCTTGATCTACATGACTAGATCGTAATACATATCACGTTTGTTGCATCATCGTATAAAAATATGTTGTAAAAAAAAAATTTCAGAGTACTTAAAACAGTTTAAAACGCCGAGAAATGCTATTTTAACTGGCGTTCGGGTGTATGTGCGTGTGCGTGCGTGCGAACGTGTGTGTGTTTGTGTGTGTGAGAGATTTGCATCGTTTAAAAATGATTATAACTCGGAAAAGGCTTGAGATAGCGAGTTGAAGTGTGGGACACACTGTAAAAAAATGTTTGTATGAAAAATAATGTACCGGTATTGGAAGCATTTATTTTAAAAAATGATAAAACATGGTATGTTTAATAAACGTTCATTAATAATACTCAAAGTATTTTTATATAACTTTAAAAGCGCTGGAATTTTTTATAATATCTGTACATTAAATTTAATATACTATTTTATGCATAATAAATTCCGATACTGGTAAATTAAATAAAAACAATGTTGTACAGTACACTAGTAAAATGGTAACGTCTTTTCATTCAGTGAAATTTTCACGACGATTATTCCCGATTGGAGATTTTACGCCATTTTGAATTTTTTAAAAATTGCTTGTGGTAGTTCTAACTTGCGGGAATTTTCAGCTGTTGTCTTAAAACTACGTACAAATATAATATTTTGATCAAAGACCTTTAGCATTCAATTTGGTCAAAATCTATCCAAGCGGTCAGATTTAATGGGATTTTGATTTTTTTCAAAAATTACTAAAACCGGTCTAATTCGAGTAAATATGGCGGTACCGAGTTTACATTTGACTCGAAAATGGAGTAATAAATAGTGTCAAATGTTTGGTATTACAGTGGACGAAAATTGATTTAACTGTTTAAATTTTACGATTGTGAATTTTTTATTTTTTTTAGAAAATTCGTATTATTCGTCAGACACGAATTTATGTATCAAAGGTTCCTGTGGGAATATAATAATTTGGCCATTCGTCATCAATGGGGAAGAATACATAAGACATAGCCTGTTAACTACGAATTATACAAATTTTAGGTAGTGTTTGTCTCCAATAAATTTTGCGGTAAATTTTTACGTTTTTAATTTTATGAAATGTAGACCTTTATTTATGTCATGAAAAAAGATACAATATAATTTGCACATGGCTTCCTCATTTATTATCATTTTGCGCACAGCTTCCTCTACAAGGGAGCCACGATCGATTAACGAACTTTTCTAATAGAGAACGTTATACACAAAATTGCAATAAATGAGGGAGTCATGAGCAAATCACTTTGCATCTTCTTTCATATATTTTGTTTACAGAATTTTCATCCTGCTGCTTTCATTATGAAGACGACTGCCTGCTATTACGCGCGCGATGTTGGAAGCCGGTTACATCCACTACGGATGCAACCACAATACATAGGGTAGAGTGGGGCAAAATGGAGCAACGGGGCAAAACGGGTTTTTTTGGGCAAAACGTAATTTTCCAATAATTTTTGGATGCCCGAATTCGCCCTATCGGATACATCAGGCTTTTGTGCCCAGTTTTGCCACCTTGTCCGATCCAAAAATGATTGGACAATTTAGTTTTGCCCAAAAACCCGTTTTGCCCCGTTGCCCCATTTTGCCCCGCTCTCCCCTACATACATACGTATACATATATGTATTGTAGTTCGTAATAATAGGATATATCTGGAGGTTTAGGGTCGGTGTACGATAAGAAATATCGTCTAACGCGTATCTATTAGAGTAGCGATGATCCGATTTTCGATCTATCCTGTGACAAGCTTTATCTCCAGAATCTTCGTCGATAGCATTCGACAGCTCAATTCTCGATAATACGCACAGGAAACTGGCAGGTGACTGGATCATCTCGGGACCTTTCGGGATCAACGGCCATCGGATTACCGTAGATCCTCATTGAACAACCGGGTAAGCATGGCTTTGACTCAACTCCGACTGACGTACACAGTAC
Organism: Ichneumoninae sp. B BG-2022a; assembly: GCA_030522725.1. Classification (NCBI taxonomy): domain Eukaryota; kingdom Metazoa; phylum Arthropoda; class Insecta; order Hymenoptera; family Ichneumonidae; species Ichneumoninae sp. B BG-2022a. The sequence continues at coordinate 12,463 of JAPYZD010002825.1, forward strand.
TGGCCTATCGTCTCCAATATATCGTCGCGAGTCACGACAAGCTCAGAAATAAATTAATAGGATTAAATAAATGCACTGGTAAAAGGAAGGAGCGAACTTGCTCTGTCAACACTTTAGTGCAATTACAATTCATAAATATTAATAAAACTTAAGGCAGTCGTCGTAAATTGAGTGCACTTCGCATCAGTTTCAGAGAAATGAGAGGGAATTGCAAACACTTCTATATGGAATAAAAATCTGAAAAAAATCAGGCATTTGAAACGTGCTGAAAATATTCATTTTGCATAATAATAATTCCAAAATGTTATTAACAAATTGATGAAAAATAAATTGTTCAACAAATCTCCCGGAAACCTAACTTTTATTTTTATGAAAATGATTCATTTATTTTTCTGAATAGGTATGAATTTTTTCAGATTTTTAAATTCACTTTGAATTCTTTTTTATATGGGAAAAATGTGTGCAGAGTCACAAAATTCACAGGGAATTAAAAAATCTGAAAAAATTCATACGTAGTCAGAAAAATGAACGTGTGTGAATCATTGTCTTTAAAAAAAAGTTAGGTTTCCGGGAGATTTGTTGAAAATTTGTATTTTCCATCAATTTGTTAATAATATTTTGGAATTATTACGCAAAATGAATCTAATATTTTCAGATTTTGATACGATCGATAAGTGCTTGCAATTCCCTCTTATTTCTTTGAAACTAATGCGAGGAGAATACTATTCACAAGGACTAGGCGAGAGCGGGGCACCATGGCATAGCGGGGCAAAAAGAGATGAGGCAAAAGGCAATTTTTCAATAACTCTTGGATGGTGGCGGTGATCGTGAGTGGGGCAAAACGGTGTTGAAAATCCGGATGTATCGTTAAGACAAAATGGGACATCCAAAAATTATTGGAAAATTGAGTTTTACCCCCGCTGTCCCGTTTTGCCTCACTGGCCCATTTTGCCCCGCTCTCGCCTACCTTAAGGATTTTGACGCACTCACCGTTCGAAACGAGGATTTTTTCATTCTACAAGGCAGAACATTTTTTCGCGGTTATTTCACGAGCTCAAAGTAACGGCCGCATATCGTTCATTGGTTCATCCATTGATTCATTCATTCCGGGAGGGCACCAGCAGAGGCAACGGCGTTTTACATGCGGCTTTGCGCTCCGTCGTTGTCTGTGCGCAAACAAAACATGGGATGAAAAAAAAAATATATATATACCCACCCCGAGAGAGTTGCACGGGGATTATTATCTCCGACGCGGTATAGAGCGAACGACGAGTACCCCAGCGGTGTGTTGTTATATAGATGAATTTTTCGGCTTTATTTCCCGGGCCGTTGGCTTATTTCCCGGGCCGTTGGCTTATCAAAAGAGCACGACGAGAACACAGCCCGAATCCTCCCGACCAATCTCGTGCGGGTTTGAATGGCCTCTCGGTTTGAAAAATACTTGAACCACAACTCGATCGATGGATGCGAGAAAGAAAAATTCCATTCATAACCACTATCCATGTCTCGTCTGTAGTTTCGCTATTACTATTGAAATGCCCCGACGAAAGTAGACAGGATTTTATTTCAAAAACAAAAAAAAAAGCTCGCTACCTACTCACGAGCGCGCATGTTACTACATTAAAACGAATCACACACGAGCGTACAATAGCTCGTACGCTTTTTGTGTGGTACGAGAAGAAAAATTGACATTTTTATTGTGATGAAATTCCACCGATGGCTTTTCCGAAGCGACACATAACGTGCATCGTCGATTGTTATTCCGTTACCGAGAGAAAAAGTCAGCGTGCATCTGTGTGTATGTGGGCGTGCGCGCGTGCACGTGCGTGTGAAAGAGGGATGGGTCGAACGGATCCTCTGGAAATTTTTTTCGAAATAGACCCATCACGCCGGAAGGTCGCGCAGTTGCTTTTTTATCAATGACTACAGTACAATTATTTTCTTCCAGCGGCGAATGAACACGTTACTGCGACACGGTGAACGCCGGATTTGCAAAAAAGAGTAAAACCTTTTTTTACTCCCGACTGCTCGCTAGGGCAAAAAGACGGGAGTTACGCGTTTCACGGCGATCTACCGGCTCGGCACGTTTCGCAAGTGCCTACAAACATCGAAACGGCAAAAAATTACTTAACAGTTTTTGGCATACTGAACCTTCATAGCCTGATCTATGTTTGTGTCAATAAATTTGTGAGCGGACGTATGAACTGAAGGTAATACACCATAATTGGAGAAATCCGGTTAAAAGTTCGCACGCTGCAGCCGAGATTGTGCCGAGTTTCCAATGCCCCATGAGAAGCCTGGAATTGTTATTTGTTTGTAATCGTAGCGTTTTCTTTTCGCGTTTTTTTTACGTTGTCGGTGTTTTTTCAAGTTAACCATTTTTTTTTCAAGAGACAAAAGAACGAACACTCGTCGAGGTGTCGGGAGGGCGACGCATGCGCGCGAGCGGCGCCCACGCCGGAATGGGCCTTGATGAAATTAATCTTCCACATCGCTCCGTATCTCGGAGGGCGTGCGGTCATTAGCGTTGAAACAGTTGGATACCGCTGGGCTCTCGCCGCCCACAGCTCATAATATGTTACTGCTTCGGATCACACGTTTGGGCGACCATTAGCGTAAATCAATGTTCTCCCAGGCATCCCGACCAGCGCTCCTTAAAGAGCCTCGATGGCGAGTTTGTCATTTTTTTTTGTTCACTCACCTCTGATGATTTTAATCATTTGGAGAATTTGTGACGTGGCTAACGGGCACACGGAGGCACAGACGGAGTTACGGTGCCGCAAGCGGTTTCGAGTCCTCGGGGCTTGACCCTTAACCGGCAGAATCCCCGTTGGGAAAATCTCCCGCAGGCGATAGCGCTCGGGCATTAAACTTCACACTCGGTGAAAAAACGCACTTTCCTCTCTTGTGGCATAATATAGGGTAGAGCGGGGCAAAATGGGGCAATGGGGCAAAACGGGGTTTTGGGCAGAACGTCATTTTCCAATAATTTTTGGTTGCCCGAATTCGCCCTATCGGATACATCAGGCTTTTCCGCCCAGTTTTGCCACTTTGTCCGATCCAAAAACGATTGGAAAGTTTAGTTTTGCCCAAAAACCCCGTTTTGCCGCGTTGCCCCATTTTGCCCCGCTCTCCCCTATTAATTTTTCTACCGACAGCGTTAAGTGCGCGGTCGGTGTGTGGCTTCGGTGGTCTCCCGAGTCGAGCAGCTTTGCCTGCGTCCAGTAGATGGATGGGTGACCGCTTAGCCCCACACCGACTTGCACATCGAATGTTGAGCGGCAGGTCAGTTTTTCTGAGTTCTTGATGTTAAAACATCGAGGGATGTTAAAACATCGAGGAATCAGAAAAATATTGGGCCGTCTGTACCGACACGGATTTTCCGCAGTTTCCCCGTGTCCTCGGCAAATGCGGTAGGGAAGAGCGGGGCAAATTGGGGCAACGGGGCAAAACGGGGCAGTTGGGCAAAACTAAATTTTCCAATCATTTTTGGATCGGACAAGGTGGCAAAACGGGGCAGAAAAGCCTGATACATCGATGGGGCGAATTCGGACATCCAAAAATTATTGTAAAATTACATTTTGCCTCGTTTTGCCCCGCTCTACCCTACAGTGTAGCTAAGTCGGCTGCGGACGCACTGGAAGTTAGGTAGCTTAGTGAAGTGCGGGTAGGGAGTGATAGGAGGGAAAGGGATTACGAGTTACGTAAAAACCCGAGAAGTGTATACGATGGAACATACAAAGATAAAATAAAATATACTAATTTTTCCCGACTTCGCTAAACGACGCCCCATTTCATGCCTGCAGTGGGGGTGGAAATTGCCCGTAAATCAATGTTCTCCCACGCACCTCGACCAGCGCTCTTTGAAGAGTCTCGATGGCGAGTTTGTCATTTTTTTTTTGTTCACTCACCTCTGATGATTTTAATCATTTGGAGAATTTGTGACGTGGCGAACGGGCGCACGAAGGCACAGACGGAGTTGCGGTGCCGCGAGTGGTTTCAAGTCCTCGGGGCTTGACTCTTAACCGGCAGAATCCCCGCTGGGAAAATCTCCCGCAGGTAGCACGTACTTCTCTTCCCCGGTCCCATCTCTATCCGAGCGGGCGCGTCCCGCGACGCGAATTGCATTAATTAAACGCGCTGCACCCGACCCTCGCCTTTCTTCTTCCCTCTGCGTCGCGCGGTTTTTCTCCACAGTGGCACCGCGGTGCGGATCACCAGTCTTAATACCGAGTCGCGGTTATTTATCCAGCAAACAGAGAAATGTCTCTCGCCCACTGTCTTTACCGGTTATATCTTCTTCTCTTGTATTCTGTTATCTTTTGTGCACCTGGCAATCCGCGTTCGCTATATAGGCTATGTATATATGTATCTGTGTGTATATAGTGTATGTATATTAATGGATCTCGTACTTTTCGCTATTCATCGAATTGAATATATTAAAAGCGCGACAAGCTCATTACGAGTGCCTTATTCAAATTATTGTAATACGCCGAGGGAGCTGCGAAACTTTTTCGAGTACCGGTATCCACCATAAGGTCCGACTCACTTAGACTCGGGCAGTATTTAAATATGTATATATAATGTAAAATATATGTAAAAAGATCGTGTGGTTTCACTGTTGATACTCCGTTGAACCTTTCGCAAAGTTTAACTACTCATTAAAACACGAGCTCGAGAAACGAGCGTCTTTTACAACTGCTAAGGTAACTCGGAAATCGAAACTCTTTTTTAATTTAAACATCAAGAAGCGGTGTATTAATTGGCATGTCGATGAGTTTATTACTGACGTACGAATTGGGCGCGACAATTATGATATCGAAAATACATGCTGAGATTTTAACATAAGTTTAATATGCGTGAGATTTAGCATAACTCATCTTCCGAAAGTGATGACACTTTCGGACGATCCGTTTCTTTGGAGTAAAAAATGTGTCTCGAATCGTATGCAATATTTATAAAATTCATTATGCATGCCATTTATGGGGTATTCATTTCGCAAAAAATTATCCGTGTATCGAAGATTAAGAAAAACCGGTAGTCAACTCTCAGAATCTCAACGACGTCGGAATCATCGTCTTGTACTATTGACCAATATTACAAAACGGAAAACGAAATCACAAATCATTTCCCAAAATTTATATGAACAATTTTTAATGTATATTTTAGACATGACATGATTGACAGATTGATAATTTTATGCCGTGGATGTCTGATGTGTGGTAAAATACTTAGAATAGGAAGTGTATTGCAATATACCTGAAGTGAGGTTAAGATTGGTTTTCTGAATGCATCAGCTTTCGACCGGAAAGGTGGCCGAGGCTGGAACTGATAGTTTGCTACATTAATTAAGTGCGATGACAAAATAAACTTTGCATCGATCAATCATTGAGTTTACACAGTAAAGTGCGGATTTCGCATTTTTACATAATCCTTGATGCTTCGTCTACTCGAAGCAAGTTTCTCAAAGCTCAAAGTTGGCCAGATAAGTAGTAAGTTAGTGATATTTAATCCCGCAATCGAGCGACCCCAATGTTATAAAATAGGATGATATGGTCAAAGTAGTAAACTTCAAAATTGCATTACAAATAAACTAGACGGTAAACATTGCTCAGACTTCGCGAATAGATGCGAAGAGTGTTCATGTCGAACATATAAAAAAAATGGAGGCCTTAAGTTGGGTTTCGTCTGATAGTCGATTCTCCGTTATACTAGCAGGCGTCTCGAATTTTCAAGATCTTTCCCTTAGCCCGGACACTCCACGTGCGGTACGAAAAATGTCACATGTTTGCATTTCACTCGAGCCTGAGTGCTGACCCAGGGACAGAGAGTGAAAAATCGTTGGCACACCGAGGAAGGGAGTCGCGTGAGCGAGCGTAGCTTTGGCCCGGCAGGCAAAGTGAAAGGTTTGTTGAGCTTTCGACCCACGTATGAGATAACATCCCAAGAACGGGAAACACGTGCAGCGGAAGATTCAGAAATTGAGCTATTTCTTTGACTATCCAATGGCCGAATACGAGAGAAGCACGAATATTTAAACTTTTCGTATTTGTCACTTTAAAGTATCGAGAAGTCATGACATGGAAGTTAGCAACGTTGTTCCAATGGTACCATTGACAGCTGACACTTTTCTTAAATAATCATTTCTTTTCCGGTGAAATGATAAAGAAAATATATCCTATTATATTGTATTATTATTATAAATATTTATATTATTATATCATATTACATTATATTATATTATCAGTTCGCTAGGAAAGCAACTTTCTGCGAAACGCAACAGCTATCAATAAATTCGTTGGAGCAATGTTGCTAACTTCTATGCCTTATAAAAATTAAAATTTCCAATACTTTCTGATAATCGAAACTTTATAACTTATTGTGAATAAATTAAACATGGTTTAATTTATTCACAATAATTCTCAATTCTGTGATAATCTCTAGTCGATACAGAATAAAATTATGGCATGGAAGTTACCAACGTGGCTCCAATGGTATCATTGACAGCTAATTTTATCTTTCGCAAGTCTCTGTTAGTGCACGGCTTTAGGAAGAATAACCAATTGTTCACTTATAGAAGTTTGATCTTCAAGTGAACTTCCTCGAGCAAAGTTTGTACGACTCGAGCAAAGTTTGTACGATGCAAAATACGGCCGTTATAACTTGATGAAATTTTACCACGCAGATATCTTCAGGGTCATTTTAAATACCATGGAAGTGAACAGCATTGCTTCAATGGTATCATTGACAGCTGTCACTTTTCTCAAATACTAGTTTATTTTCCGGTGAAATGATAAAGAAAATATATCCTATTATATTGTATTATTATTATAAATATTTATATTATTATATCATATTACATTATATTACATTATCAGTTCGCTAGGAAAGCAACTTTCTGCGAAACGCAACAGCTATCAATAATTTCGTTGGAGCAACGTTGCTAACTTCTGTGCCTTGAGAATTCTTTATTTTTCGCGTTATCGGCAACGAAAATTCTCCGTAAAAATTAATTCCGGTGTCGAAATTCAAAGAATTCAAAATCTCATAAATTCGCTATACATAAACGGCGTGGTAAAACGTGATAGATCATGTTTTTTCAGATTTCGAATATATTATAAAAATGGTCTCTTTTTATGAATCCCGCGGTATATCCGCTACGTAACGTATAGCACTCCCTTTACCTCCGTCCCGCGGGCTCCCAGATATTTTTTTCCCCTCTCACACCCATGATAAATATTATCTCAATATATAATGTATACGTAGCTGGGCCTTCGGCATTCAGTCACCGCCGCTGCCTGACAGGGCGAAATCTCCGAGTCCTATATCTCAGTTCCCGCGCCCACAGGGGATCGTTTCCATCTATGCTTAGCTCTTCCGCTCTTTTGCCACCGTCCCATCAACAACGATATATTTCCCTTCGCCACAACTACGACAAGTATAAAAGGGAATGCGCGTTGCGTCCGTGTCGCAAACCTTCAAAACGGTTCCCGAAAGAATCTTCGTTCGTTCTCCAGCGCGGAAGCGTAAAAATATTATTTTTCCCTACAACGCTAAAAACGCCCTATTTCATGCCAGCAATGGGGGTGAAAAATGCCTGATTCTTGACGAACGGGAGGAAAAGTGATTTAGCGGGAGGAAAAGTTCACTTTTCCTCCCGTTCGTCAAGACTCGGCCAATTTCCATCCCCGTTGCTGGTAGGGGAGACCGGGGACAAAAGTAATAAAAATCCTTTTTAATTTTTTAACCAACAAACCCGAGAGTCTAACGCTTCGGCATCCAATGGTGTACGATTAACCTAGTTTTAGGTATTTAGTTTAAAAATCTCAAGCAGAAATATGCACGGAATTGCGATTCCCGCCCCTTGAAACAAAGACGAAATTCTGTAAGAATTTTGGCCGCGGTGGGGTCATTTATAACGGGTAATGGGGTCATTTGCAACATCCTCCTGCATCAACGAAATCCTTCGCCGACCGCTATTAAGAAATAGAACGGGGGTGCATTATCACAGAAAATGTTTAATTTAAAGTTAACATTTTTTTTAAATTACTTGCTGGCTAATTACGGCTGGCTAAGCCGTTGTAACCGGCTAAGCCATTTTAGCTGGCCTAACTATACAGCCCTACTATAAATGTTATAGTCTACAATTGGTTGGCTATAAATTATAAGTGTATAAATTATCGCTGATTGCTTAGAATGTAAGAATGAAATAAATAAAATATATTGGCATTAGTATTGGTATTGATATTGGAAGAAATGAATTATTGCTGGTACAATTGACCCGGATCGACTGTTACAATCGACCCCACACCGGATTATTAGCAAAGCTACTGTGGCATAGGTTAATAACAATCTGAAACGGATCGTCTCAGCGATCAAAATGTTCCGCAAAAATGTACCTTTCAACTCTTTGTGCTTGTTTGCACTAATATTTTGTATTGTGTTACTTAACTGACGCAATCCGCACAGCCGAAAAATCACTTCTGCACTCGCGAATCACATTTGGTTTCGGCAAATTGGTATTTTTGAAAACTCAGCTATGCGGTGATTGCATGGCCATAAGGTGATGTCTATAATGTTGCTCACTTCATACCCGATGCGTCCGATCATTCGCAGCGTTGCGCGGCCGCTTGTTACAATTGACCCGTGTTACTTTTGTCCCCGGTCTCCCCTATGGAAATATGGCCACTTTTTGCCGAGTAGAAATTTTCGAGCGTTACATTTGACCCTGATAGGGCCCAGATAAGGCCTTACCAGGCCCTTGTCAGGCCTTCTCAGGACCTTGTCAGGGCCAATGTAACGCGTGAAAATTTCTACTCGGGTTAGCACAGTCGGAAAACAAATTGCGTATGCCACTGGGGAGGAAGTGCCTTTTCACCTCGTGTGAATTTTTGCACGCGCCTCGCTCGGGCATCAAACTTCACACTCGGTGAAACGACGCACTTTCCTCCCTTGTAGCATAACATACCATTTTTCTTCCTTATTCCCAGTACAGACGCCCAGTCTTGTCCCACGCGAGGAACTATCCGACAGATTACCCCGGAGCTCACGCGCGAATCTCCGGCTCCAGAATTCACTTCCCATTCTTCGCCCAATCGTCAGAGAACAATCAAGTGCACCATCGACCACTTCAACCCGTATCAAATTCCAATTTCCGAACCTGTACATCCTCAGCACAAACGGCCCTTCGACCATAGATTCGTAGGACCTAGCACGTATTTCGTTTGCTCTCACTGAAACTTGACGCGCTCTCTCCCTGCGTACATCGACAACGAAACGGCGCGCTTCCCTCCAAAGCAAAAAAAAAAAAAAAGTACGAGACGGTATAGGGGTTGGTTGCAATAAAATACATAAAAAAAAGAAACGATGAAAAAGAAAAGGGATACCGTGGCTCGGTGGATATTTGTGGATCGTCGAGCGCACAGTCACTTCTATCGTCCTTCTGCTATACTGCCGCTGGCCGTTGCTACTGCCGGTCCTGCTGCTGGGCAGAGAGTAGTAGCGAAGTTTATCGGTGATAAAGTAACGTTGAGACAACACCGGCCTCGGCGGCCAACAGATGCGACAAACGCCCGTTCTTTACGAATCGGTCCATTGACACTCGGCCCCATCAATTACGGGCTGGAAGGGTGTAGGGGGCGGCGGGGGGGGGGGGGGGGGGGGGGGGCGACGGCCCGGCGGGCCGAGTGCAACGGCCAGCAAGCTCCCGCGAGTTTTCCGTCTCGCCTGTGTTTCAAACCCACGGCGCCTACGGCCACTGCCATTCGGGGTCCCACTGCGCGAAACTCCAATGTTCTCTATCCAAACTGTGTCTACATATATATATGTATGTGTGTGTTTCCCTTTCGCTCGCACCCCACGCCCTCCTCCACCTCGCTCCTCGGCGCTCCCTCGCAGAACGAAAGTTTTAGTCCAGGAGCCCTTACGAAAAATAAAAACTGCGGTACTGTTTTTGCATTTTACCAGAGCGCCGCTCACGATTGGCCGGGGGGGGGGGGGGGGGGAGGGCACTACCGCTTTTTCAACGATTATCGATTTCCCCGGGGTCTTGTTTTCCGACATCCGGCTACTTCACCGTTTCTGTCCTCGGGCTCTGGCAACTCCGCGACTCAAACCCAATTATACCCTCTCACGCCCTTTTTTCCCTGCCAAGCCCGGGCTTTTTTCCCCGGCTTTGCTACGTTGCATCTTTCTGTGTGGGACTCACTTCTACCGTGGTCGAAGGCAGAAGTTTATAAATGTCGACGCTCGAGCGTACTCCAGAGTCGCTTTTGAAACAGTTATTGGCCACGCGTGTAACGTCGGTTATAAAATCGAAATTACCGCTTACTGGATTCAGAATAGGACCAGCTGTACGACAACGAAGTTCGACAACTTAATTTCGATAATTTTGATCCTAAATAGAATCACTCTAAGGGAGTAAATTCAGCGAATTCCCCGTGGGAGTTTCAAGCGCGGCCATCGAGGGGAATTAGCGTTGCAGCACGTGTACATTAATCCCAATGTAAATTTTTATTTAGCTCATTTCATAACTATTAGCCTACCGCGCGACGACTCCAATTATCATCCTCTCCCTCATTCGCTCTTGCTCCCGCTTCTCGGGTTCTTCACAATTGCTGAAAATTGCCCGGCAATTATAATTGCATGGAAAATCTGTGGCGGTCTGTGTACCGCTGGGACGGGCTGAAAGTTGCAAAATAGAGGGTGGGGGAGGAGGGGGCGAAGAACGCAGGAGGATGAAACGAGCCTGGGTCGGACGCGATAGCCGCAGCGAAGCTCCCACGGGCAGGGTGTAATTTCGCGACAGGTTGCCAACCGCCGGATCGGGCCGGACCGACAGTATGAACTGTACGGCAGGATAGCCAAGAGGAAAGTAGAAAAGGCTTTTAGGCACATGCGAGAAAAGCGAAGGGGGTGATGAACGCTGCTTGGACCGTAGCTCAGTGATCAGTGCATTATGCGCGATTGTAAGCCCGCGCAGAATCCTACTTTGTAGTTGGTACAATTCATACGCTGAGAGAAGGATCCAGTAAATATTATTGATCATCTAAGAATAATTAACATAACATACAGTAGGAGGGCGCCAGGGCGCCACCTATGACAGAAAGTCGCAGATTAGTCAAGAATTTTTACCAGGATATCTAAGAAAAATTACCAATTATCATTACCATTACCATTTACAATTATCATTTACCATTATCATTTTTACCATGATATCTAAGAAAAATGCTTATAAATCCGGTACTTTCTGCCATACACTGTAAAAAAATTTTGTTTGAAAATTAATGAACAGTATTGGAAGCTTTTTTACATAAACCGTTTCAGAAATTACAAACACATGTGTGTTGCAATTTTACAATAAAATTTGTATTTTTCATGAATATTTTTGTAAATTTTGCAGCAAAAGATTTGTTATTTTAATATCGGGTGTTTTTATTTTACAAGCAAAGTACATTAATGTTTAATTAATATGAGTAATGTCAGCAAATTTCAAGTTCCAGTACATTAAATTTACAATTTATTTTTACAGCAATATCTCTCAAGCGATGTAGTCATTATTACTAGATCCTTCTCTCAGTGTACGAATGGTGCGATAATGTTATATCGCGACCTAATCTGCCGTTTAGAAGACAATTTACTTTTAAATACATAGCCTCTTGCCACGAGTCCCTACACTCCACAGAGTTGGACACGCTTACGCGGACTCATGTAAAGATAGGGAAACTATCGCATCTACGCGAGAGTACTATTTTCCATAGGCTAAATGTGTGCATGTGTGTGAAAGAGGGATAGGTTGAACGGATCCTCTGGCAATTTTTTTTAGAAATGGACCTATCACGCAAAAATTACCATGACATATCGTAGTAGGGCACCAGGGTGCCACCTATGGCAGGAAGTCTCAGATTATTAAAAAAAAATTACCATGATATCTAAGAAAAATCCTTATAAATCCGGTACTTTCTACCATAGGTGGCGCCCTAGAGCCATACTGCTATGTGCCATGGCAATATCTCTGAAGCGATATAGTCATTATTACTAGATCCTTCTCTTAGTGTACGAATGGTGGGATAATATTATATCGCGACCTAATCTGCCGTCTAGAAGACCATTTACTTTTAAATACATAGCCTCTTGCCACGAGTCCCTACACTCCACAGAGTTGGACACGCATACACTGACTCGTGTAAACATAGGGGAACTGTCGCATCTACGCGAGAGTACTATTTTCCATAGGCCAAAACTCTGTGGCAATGGCATGTTGGTCCCCTTTGGTGCCGCAATGACATCCGCAAACCGCAGTATGTGCACTTTGACTCCCTTGAAGCTAGTTCTCTAAGAAACATAACAGAGCTGGGTAAATACGCTAAGTACTTGACGTACATATTGAAGTATCAACTACGGAGTCAGTGGCCAATGCTCAGCACTTCAGCAATTCAGTTCTGCCAGTACTGCCAGTAGAACCTCGTTTATCCGAGGTAATGTGGCGAGAGCATGCATCGGATAGGCGAAAACTCAGATACCACGGATAACATACTCAATCCAAACTTGTACTACTCTTATATATTTAAAAAATAACACACCACTTCATATAAACATTAACTTTATCAGTTACTTTACGATTCTTTTTTCCTTTTTTAAGACATCACGATGTTCTACCATTGTACAAGTTTAAGCGCGTATGTAACAATGTAGCAGTTGCAGACTATTCCGTGGGCGGGCATGCTGCATTATCCGTTTTAACCGAGTTTTCCGTATTATCCGAGCCTATACCTTGGTTAACGCGAAGGGCTCGGATGAGTTGGGTGCTTCGGATAACACGGAGGCTCTGATAATCGAAGGTCGGATAAGCGCGGTCCTTCTGTACTCAATCACATCAGTGCTCAAGAACTACCCAGCGCTCAGTATTTCAAATACTTGATAATTCAACGGGTACTTCAAGTACTTAGGGTATTGGTCCAGCTCTGAAGTATAATATAAAAATATCTCCATACGTATGCGAGCAAAGCTCTTTACGACGAAACTCTGTTCAGAAACCCTGCGAAACTAAGTCTTCGGAGATCGACATCGTCTAGTCGATTGTAGTACGAGAACCTGCACATCACCTGGTGACGAGAAAATAAAATATCATTTCCGTGAGTACTAAACAGAATCATCGAGTGTATATTTGTTCTGCATGCTCTACTACGGGCGAGGAGTTAAAAAGTCTCAAGTATCCTCTCAACGCATCGCTCATATCTGAGGCAGTAAAGTAAACGGCCCAGTTTGCGCCGCTGTCCCAGTTACCGCCATTAATCGCAAATTATACTAATAATAAATACAGTATACGTTAAATAGGGTAGAGCGGGCCAAAATGGGGCAACGGGGCAAAACGGGGTTTTTGGGTAAAACGTCATTTTCCAATCATTTTTGGATGCCCGAATTTGCCCTATCGGATACATCAGGCTTTTCTGCCCAGTTTTGCCACCTTGTCAGATCCAAAAATCATTGGAAAATTTAGTTTCGCCCAAAAACCCTGTTTTGCCCCGCTCTCCCCTACAAATAAAATTGACGGCATGTGGAAGAGCGGTTTACTCTTGATTAATGCCGCGATACGTATATTTTTTTTAGAAAATTTTCCCTTTCACAATTGAAGATTGCGGAAACTGGGGGCCTAAAGGTGGCGGAAACTGGGCCGCTTACCTCATTAGACGAGGTCTCCGTTCCTGATGTAAAGGGCCAATGCCTTGACTCGAAAGCGAGACCGCCGTTGCGTTTTCCTCAGCGCAAACTCACCGAGAGCTCGTCGGGACGTAACAATAGACAGCAGGGCCACTAAATCCGATGAAAAAAATGGTCCTGACATTTACAGGTTTTCCAGGTTTTTCCCGGCAGTGATCTCTTTTATCCTCGGGACAAGAAAGGGCTTCAAGATGCAGAACGCATGCCGCTGTCGCTACGTGCAACTTATTTTCTTTTCTTTCATTTACCTTTCCAGCCTAGATGCAGCGTTGAAGACGCTGACGTGCACCTTCAAAGGTGCGCACGGGCGGTACGAAGATAGCAGTCGCCGTGGCAAACGGACAAAGTTGGAACTCGCAATGTCATATTCTACAATACTTGTTACTCGTAAGGGTAGGGCACGGTGTAGCCGGGTTGTGTTACGTGACTCTGGAAGTCAACTCGGGTGTGCTGGAGTTGGAAGTATCCATTTCCTAGTCTAGCTGTGGCTCGAGTTCGTGCAAGAGGAACGGTCGTGGTAAAAGAGAGGAGAGAAAAAAGTAAAATAAACGGGGGAAAAAAATGTGGAAAGCGTAACTTGTTTATTAGAAGCTTGCATACTACGAGGCTTGGTTGTAAGTAGAATAGTCGTTAGGTGTTCTTTTTATTCACCATTCGCAGCCGGGAGATCTTTTTCGCTCGCTTTTATTTTGTTTAATCCAGATTATCGGGCCAGATACGTCACGAGGCAGGCGGCGACATCGAGAGACCAATGGGAAAAGCCGGTTCGATTTCCCACACCTCACCTCAGTTGCGGTCGGAGGCCACAGGCTAATTCCCAGCAGCGAGGATCAAGATTTGTTCGATCTGCGGTTCTCCTATGTGTGCGCCGTGGGAGGGAGTCAGAGGGGGGAGGGAGAGGGCTCTTCCGGCCTTTTCATTCGCTGGCCCACGTTCGTTCCCGGTTACCAGAGCTTTCACACCGCCGACGATGAAAAGTTTAAATGGCAGGATTTTAAATCAGTCTTTCAACACGCCACGTTCGTCGATTGATCGTTTTGACTTTGGATCTACGAATGGAAAATTCGAAACAGATCACGCTCTAAAACGCCAAATCGGTCCAATAATCATTCGATTCGACAGAGTGGAGCCTGGATGTCGAAAAGCCCGATGCGACGACGTCTCAGCGTCGAAGTCGCGAGAAGCGCGTTTTCATATACGTTCGGCTACAAATTCGTGTGAAACTACGGATCCATTTCAAACCACCCAATACACCTAACCGACACCTGTCACTACATGAAACTCCACCAGCGGGGCGAAGCGGGGCTACATCAACGTGTTTGCAAACCCCAGTTTGTATACCATTGCTGCTGATTTCGCTAGTGATGCATCAGCACCTTCCTCGTTCCGAGCTTTCCCTCTTCCGCTCGATCTACATAACGTACACTATTTATTTCAAGCACACTCATTACAATAACATGTACTCCGAGTGTGTTTATGTTAATTTTCGATATGACGAATATCACGTAGCGATAGGGTAAACAAACGCGGAGTGCAAATATCGATGCGAAAACACGTATGATGTCGGATACACAGTTCCTCTTCGGTGAGGGTGAGCGGACGGCTTAGGGTACACAAGTTCACCACATATCGATAGCTCACTCTCGGAATCTCTGGGTTTTAGTGCCGTAAACTTTCTACGAATGTGACGTTAAGTTTGTGTCCGGTTGGGAGGGCAAGTATATGATATGGTGCAAGAAGAGTATCTTTTTCCTTCGAAGAAGAATCTGACAAAAGCTAATATCATTGCAGAGCTGGGCAAATAGCTCAAGCACTTGAAATACGCATTGAATTATCAAGTACTTGAAATACCGAGCACTGGGTAGTCGTTGAGTACTCATGTATTGTGTATTATCAGACCTGAATTGCTGAAGTGCTGAGTGTTGGGCACTGACTCGGTACTTCATACTTCAATAGGTACGTCAAGTACTCAGTGTATTTGCCCAGTTCGGTATCATTGTTTTAATTCTACATACCAAAATCCGCGCGGTAAAGCTGATGATGACGTTAAGTTTGTAAGCGGTTGGGAGGGCAAGTATATGATATGGTGTACGAAGAGTATCTTTTTCTTTCGAAGAAGAATCTGACAAAGGTAAATATCATTGCAGAGCTGGTCAAATACCCCAAGCAGTTGGACTACGCATTGAATTATCAAGTACTTGAAATACCGAACACTGGGTAGTCGTTGAGTACTCATGTATTGCATATTAGTAGACCTAAATTGCTGAAGTGCTGAGTATTGGGCACTGACTCAGTACTTGATACTTCAATAAGTACGTCAAGTACTCAGCGTATTTGCCCAGCTCTGTATCATTGTTTTAATTCTACATACCAGAATCTGCACGGTAAAGCTGATGTGACAACGGTAATGTTTCTATTGGTATCCAAAACGGCTACTCACCTGAAAATCAGAAATAAAATTCAGTTAGTTCGCTGTATCGAAGGCGAAGATCGGTCGAACTTCGTGTTCCCCACAGAGAGGGCATAACTCGCGAATATCAAGCTACAGGATCACCGCATATCGAGAGATTACTCGTGTTTACCGAGAGAACGGTTTGACCGGGGCTCGCGATGGAGCGTGAGAGTTTGGGGGAACGGTGCGAGGGTGTATAAAAGGAGAGGAACGATATAGAGAGCTATACCTTACGAGGAAATCCCGGTATCGGAACGCGGGGTGCGATAAACCCTTGGGGGTTCGTTGGCGTTCGGAGCCAGTCGATCGGAAAGGCGATCGAACGCAGGCCTCCGGCGGCGTAATCGTCCCGTGAAGGCTCCGGGTCGTCGTTTGCAATTTTTATTTCATTTTTTTCCCCTCTCGGTGCTCGGTTGATACGACAGAGGACACGATGCATGGCCGAGAGGAAGAGACGGGACAGTGTGAGTGGTCGGCGCTTCAAGCCGTTAATGATGATAGACGTATCACACATGCTCGAGTCACAAAAAAAATCAAGTCTCCTGAAACAGGCCGCAATTCTGCGGTAATGAGCCCCGGACGAACGATAATAGAGACGCGAGAGACTCGAACCAGAATAAATGCGATAGAGTTGCATCGACATCGATCTTGAACATCCGATAACAAGTGCACACTGTACGAGTCGCAGATATTTTACATGCCCCATGGGAAACAACTGTCCGAATGTGTGTGTCAATATATATATATATATATATATGTGTGTGTGTGTTTTCAAGAGTGAGCTTAAATTTATAAAGTACGGTGAAAATCTGCGATAAAATATACGACCGATAAAATATCGTCCCACGCCGGGACCTCCAGAGTACATCGTAAAGGCATAAGGATATATATACACTATAAAGATACTTGAAGACGTATCGCTACGAGTGATGGAGTTAACAGTCTTTATGGACGTATTTACTTCGGAAATACAGGGGCAGGGACGTATTCCTACGGAATTAATCGACGGTCGTGTTCCTGTCCAAAAAAAGGACAATTAAATTGTAAGGCATAGGAAGTTAGAAACGTTACTCCAATGAAAGTGTTGACAGCCGTCACGTTTCGCAGAAAGTTGCTTTCCTAGCGAGCCGCTAATATAATATAATGTAATATGATATAATAATATAAATATTTGTAATAATAATATAACAGGATATATTTTCTTTATCGTTTCGCCGGAAAATAAACTATTATTTGAGAAAAGTGACAGCTGTCAATGATACCATTGAAGCAATGCTGTTCACTTCCATGGTATTTAAAATGACCCTGAAGATATCTGCGTGTGGCAAAATTTCATCAAGTTATAACGGCCGTATTTTGCATCGTACAAACTTTGCTCGAGGAAGTTCACTTGAAGATCAAACTTCTATAAGTGAACAATTGGTT
>JAPYZD010002826.1:0-17516 GCA_030522725.1 Ichneumoninae sp. B BG-2022a
CGTGCGTAAAGGATGAAAAGCGTGCGTAAAGTACGAGAAGCGTGCGTAAAGTATGAGAAGCGTGCGTAAAGTACGAGAAGCGAGCGTAAAGTACGATAAACCCGCGTAAAGTACGATAAACGTGCGTAAAGTACACGAAGCGTGCGCAAAATACGAGAAGCGTGCGCAAAGTAAAATCGGCCGGATGTGAGCATGCGCCGGGTATTTATAGTACACTTGACTGTAAAACGCCACTTTCGCCACTCTTGGTTGGCACGAAAAGTAGGACTTTTCATGCATGGGTTACAAAAAAGTGTATATGATACTCGTGCGAAAAGCTCGTTTCATTGTAACGTTCGCCTTTGGCTCGTGCTACAAACTCGCACTTGTCAGAAAAAGTTTTATCTCACTATTATCATAAGTTACTAATTCTCATCTACGTGTCTCATAAACGTATTCTCTCGTCAGACATCTGCATGCAATTTTTCACTGCACGAAAAGCAGCTTGCGACGATCGATAATCAAAAACCCTTAAAGATATCTCTCATCGGTCTAAGCTCTGTATCGTCCAATCTACGACGCCGACGACTCTTGTGTGAGGGCGAGTTGTACGCTTTCAACTGGGGGTATAGCTCAGTGGTAGAGCATTCGACTGCAGATCGAGAGGTCCCCGGTTCAAACCCGGGTGCCCCCTCAGGATTTCTTTTTTTCGTCTCAAAAAGTCACACTGTCAGTACAAAACACACGAAGCTTTAGCGTAACGAAATTTCGATACGTTATTATTGTATTTTCTTTGTTCGGCTTTTTACGACGATAAGAGCAGATAATATACCGCGGTCGGTAATAAAAACTGCAATCAATTTTTTTCACGGACGTTCGTATTATCTGAGGTCAAAATTAAAGTCTCATCGAAGACGGATTTGCTCTTAAGAGCATGCGAAACACTATAGAGTGCGAGAGAGATAGCATGCGTGGCGCTCTCGGCGGAGCGAGAGAGACACGCCGAGAACGTGTTTCACATGCTCTTAAGCAGAAGTGAAATATCGCGGTCGGTTATGAAAACTGTAATGAACTTAAGCGTGCTAATGTTTTTGAGAAAAAACCAAATTCGCATCCAGCCGTAATTAATTTTTTTCTCCAAAAAAATTTGGCCCGTTGACCAAACTTAATTTGAAAATCGCAACTATCTCTCTAGCACGCACAGCTGTTTCACTTCCCGTTAAGGTGAAGTGAAACCCGTTCTCTTTCGCTCTCTCTCTCTCTCTCTCTCGCCGCACCGTAAGACCAACATCGTCGTCTCTCTCCCACTCCCCGCTCCCCACGTGACTTTCACTTCGCCTTAAGGAAACGCAGTTTCGCCCGGCTACGTATAGACGCCGTTTAAAAAATAAAAGAGCGCGAAACTTCAATCAATACCTTTCTCAGCAAATCTCGCGTGTTTGCAATTATACCTCCCGATTGAGCGAAACAATTACATTCTCACTCTTCTCAATAATCTCCCAGAGTTTCGAGCGAACGGTGCAATTCGAACATCTGTCAAAACCATACGTCGCCGAGAGCGCGATGACGACGACGACGACGGAGCAGCGAGCTTCCGCAATGAATGACGGGACATGGCGACGTGTGTGGGTCGAGTTGTTTTCGGTTCCGCGAAATAGTAAATAAATTTCGATCGAAGTCCTCGCACGGTTCTCACCGATAGTGTCGAAGAACGGTTGCCCTTCGCCGCGATCCTCGAGCCAGCGAGATTCACCGAAGAAACATGAATTACAATCATTCTGGCGCGCGGAGAGGTGAGTGAAAATTTCGTTCTCGATGAATCACTTTTTTTTTTCCTTTCTTCGAGCCCTGCTCCAATTTCCACGTCGCGGCGTATTTAAATATAAACCACGCCGCGGTGTACGTGAGAGTCGTCGATCGCTTTGAGGGTTTTGTTTACCGGAAGCGCGATCGCGAGATTAATAAATACGCTGCGACTCGTGCGAAGAGGTTAGGTTTGGCTTTCCGTACGGGCAGGAAAAATTCACCGAACGACAAATCATCGCTAATCGAAATCCGCCGTTCGTTTTTTCAGGCAAGCCGAAGAGGATATTGGATCCCTCGACCGGACTCTCAGCTCCCACCTCGCCCATGCAGCAGACTCCGTACATGTACAACCAACAGGTGCGCAGCTGCTCGGTCGTTCGTTCGATAAAATTAATAACGCTACTTTTCTATCGGACGCTCTTCGATAGTTAAGCTATTTGTGTCTTCGGAGTTTGGGTTACCTGGGAATGGTGAATTTGGAACGGGTTACTTTTCGCTGCTGCCGAGGCGGCTTTATTAGAGACATATTACAGACATTCAAGACGCGTCTCCTAGTGCACGTCGACTCCTGGGAATGGGAGGAGGCGGTAAATTTACTGGGCTGCTCTCCCGTTGTGGACTATAGCACTACTATATTTATTTATTTATTTTATTTTATTTTTATATATTTTATTGACGAACTCCTTTGCACAGACTCAAGTTATGAACCGAAAACACGGCATATGAAATTTGAACATATAAGACTAGTAAACAATTTGGGTATACGAGATGTAATCCTGATTAGCTTTTTTTTTGTTACAAAAATAGCGTCTGATACATATAAATACAAATAAAAGAGTCGGACTTAATTGTAATTAATTATATTTGTTTATTCATTTATTAAACCGGGCTACGCGCAGTTACAAGAGGGGAAGAGCTATGGTCAAGGTTGTGCAATTGAGTTTAAAGGTGTACATAACGGAATGAAGAACAGGAAAAAATAAGAAAAAGATCATAAATCTAAGAGAGCTTGTCGCAAGATTGTAAACAGGATTGGGTGATAGGGAAGAATTGCCAAGAAGAATAGCCAGGAGGGAATGTTTTAGGAAGCCTACTTCTGAAACGATTTTACACATGCTTTCTCTCTGAAGTCTCCATGTATTTATTTATCCACGGACGTCCACACTCATCTATCTTTAGTTATATTTTATTTGTACTCGCTCTAATTTCTTATGTTATGCTGTTATGCTATTATACTATTATTATTACTATTCTTATAGTAATAATAATAGTAGTATATTATACTATTATGCTATTCCTACCACTTTGCTTCTTATGCTTATTTTGCTTTATACGGTCTCGCTTATTATTTATTTATTTATTTGTTTGGACAGGAAAAAACCCTTTTACAAAAAAGACATAAGTTATAGTCTATTAAAAGTATTATATTAAGTAATTATACATAATAATATATAATTCTCACTCTATAATTATTATCTATAAATAATTAAGCTACGTTTATTTCGCCGGCTATTTCTACCACATCCTTTAACGCTTAATCCGGCACTCGTCGCACCGATCCTTAGGGGAAATATTCCAGGACTCAATGAAATTCTATCCATCTGTTTCAGGTGCCTATGAACAATGGTATGCAACCCGAGTACGGATTCAACGTACAGCCGGAGCAGTCCCCGACTCCTTACGGCTTCAATCCCCAGGCTCCGATGTCTCCTTACTCGCCGGGCGAGCAGACTCGGCCTGAGGGATTCGGGTCGACTCCTCAATTCGCTACGACTCTCCTCGCCGAGCCGATGGTGACCAACATGGCGATGCAATACGGCAACGCCCTGGTCGGATCGAGCAAGCAGCAGCTGGAGAAATATGTTCCGGTCACGGCGCTGAAATACTACTTCGCCGTCGACACGGATTACGTGTTTGTGAAATTGGCGATGCTTTTTTTCCCTTTCACTCACAAAGTGAGTCGGAAGAGACGCGTTTTAAGGTTGCCGCCGCACGGAATTTTAGTCAAACGAGTGCTAAATTTTTACGATAGTTCGTCCAAAATGTTGTGCACTTATTAACAGTAAGGGAAGTTGATTTGCACTACTGCATGAGTCCTCGATCAAGGCAACTATCGAGAATGATGTTTTTGGAAATCCATAAACTGATAAATGCGAATTTCCATGACGATACATTTTCGTTGAATTTTTTCTATGAAGAATCCTTATTTTTGAAACAATTTTGATGCACTAGTGCTCATTTTGTGCCTCAAAGGTTGCTGTACGAATACACCGACTCGATTTTTTAAGTAGTTTTGGTCGTTAAAAAATGACAGCAGTTTGTTTATGGGAAAAAAGTCACCGGTTAAACAACGGGCCATATTTGTGGAAGGTCGAACCTACAAAAAATCTACTCGGTGAATTCGTAGAGCAAAGTTTAAGAAACAAAATGAGCCGCGGTACATTGAAATCATTTTTAAAAAAGACGGATTTGACTTTGAAAAAACCCAACAAAAAGTACTGTCATAGAAATTTGCATTTACCGCTTGTTGATCTTGCAAGACCATCGCGATTAATATATCTCTTTGTTTTGGACACACGGAATAATACAAACCAACTTCCTTTACGTCTATAAATGCGTACAACTTTGGATAAACAATTGTACAAATTTGGCACTCATTTGACTACTGTACCATATAGTGGCTACCTTATGGGGATGCTGGACCCGTTTTTAACTCCACACTTACTTTTTTTACCAACTGAAATAGGCAACTTCTTAGTTTCACTTTAGAATTGTTGATATGCAACGCATATGCTTAAAATCGTGCAGGACTATAATATCGACATAAACACTCGGCGTACAGTCTAATTTTCATTCAAAACGTACAAGGAATGAAGAAAATTGAATATTACAGTTTGCGATAAAACAAGAATGTATTGTTACGATTCATGCATTGCGTTCATCCGTTTTTTATCGGCTCTGATCACTTGTCACAAGTGAACAGTAAACGTAATCAGAGAATGCACTTTACGTGGATTTCTATTGCGCAATAGACTTTGTGACGATTTTTGGAATATTCAGGCTATTTCATACAATCGGCCTGCACTCTTGTTTTGCGAATGTAAATTCCAGAATATTTTTATATCCTACAAAATACATGCCGTTGAAATTTTCAGTTGCCATATTGGTTTTGGCGTTAATTTCTTGGAAGCTTTCAACCGAAATTCAAGTGCAGACTGAAGTCTTTATGGCTCGTATTACAGCCCCATAAAATTTGAAGCATACGAATAGCATATTAGTGACATGAAGTCGATTCTACGAAATCGCCCGCTCCGTCGGTAAAACAGGGAGGTCCAGCAGCCCCTTAACAGGGCCGATTTCCCGGTCTCGTCGACGCTAAAAAAGACCGAACGAAATAATTGAAATTTTTTATGTTATTTCTCAGGATTGGTCGGTGAAGTACGAGCAGGACGGTCCGTTGCAGCCGAGATACGAGAGGAACGCTCCGGACATGTACATTCCAACAATGGCGTTTCTGACCTACGTCGTGATGGCCGGTCTCTCGCTCGGCACTCAGGAACGCTTCACGCCCGAGCAGCTCGGTATTCTAGCGAGTTCGGCGCTCGCATGGGGCGTCATGGAGTTGTTGGTTCACACGATAACTCTCTACGTCACTAACATCGATACTAGTCTGAAGACCCTCGATCTGCTGGCCTACTGCGGCTACAAGTACGTCGGCATCAACGCCGCTCTTCTCTTCTCGTTGGTTTTCCGACGACTCGGTTACTACACCGTTCTCGCGTACTTCAGCGTCTCGCTGGCGTTCTTTCTCGTGAGATCGTTGAAGCTTCGCGTCATACCGGAGGGCCACAGTTCTTACACGGCCTCCGGCAACAAGAGGAGACTATACTTCATTCTGTTCGTCGCTGCTCTTCAGCCGTTGCTAATGTGGTGGCTTTCCTATCATCTCATATAAATCGAGGTCGAGACGCTCCGAGCGACTCTACTGACGAAAAAAAAAAATTAAAAATTAAACATTTTCTATCGAACGTGCTCCGTAAAAATTTAATTAGGATTAAAACGGTGAATTGCGCGCAAAGGCGCGATTTGTATGTCGAATTGTACGTCAATTGAATTTTTGTAAAGAAACGTAACGGGAGAAAGGGAAAGGGCGTGTGGCGAGAGACCACCGAGATAAAAAAAAATGCGGAAATATGAAGATAAAATCCAATAAACACGAAGGAATTATATCCTTCAGAGCCTATGCGTTTAAGCTATTTTCTCAATTTAAAAAAAAAGGAAAAAATTAAAGAACAATCCGTGTATTGTCGTCTGGTCGTTTTGAAGCGCAGCTAAATAGTACACGCTCCGAATGATTTTTTTTTATCGACGAAATTTATTTTGGAGTACACTTGAACGATGAGATCGCGGGTTGTATCGACGAGCAATAACGTTCGTATTGCGAAGAATTCCGAAAAGCCCGTGCGCGCGTATGTCCGACGACGAACTCTCGCGGAACAGGGAATGGCTTTGTATTCGAAGAATACGAGGAGACGGAATCATGACGGTACTGCGAATTAATAAAGCTGTGAATAAAAATCGATCGAGGAAAATTCAATGAATCATCAACGTCTGAAATACTTGGCAACGAAACTTTGTTTCCCCCCTCCCCATCCAGTTGGTCATGAAGTTCAAAAAAGCCCGCCGACCACGCTAAATGGTATAAGCTTCGAATGATTTTTTTATCGACGATTTATTTTGGAGTAACAAATACTCATCGCGAGAGCGTGAGAGGCCAAAGATTGAACGACGATAGAGCTGGGCAGTATTTTAAATACACGATATATTTCTAAATACGTATTTAAAATGCTCAAATACTTATACGGCATTTCAAGTACTTTTTGGGCCAATTAAGTATAAAAATGTAAAATATTTTTACATCCAAAATGCTTGGAAGATGTTAAGAGAAAAAATGAAAATTTTTCGAAAAATTTCATTGAAAATGCTAAACGTCAAGTGTGAAGTAAATTTCAACTTTCCAATGTAAAAAAAAATCTTAAATTTGTAATGTAATCAACATATTGAATGGCAAATATGAAAAAATATGCACAGATTTCACGCGAAAATAATAACGAATATCGATTGTGAAAAAAGTGTAATGTCAAGTATGAAAAAAATTGTCAAAAGTGAAGTTTAATTAGAAAAAAATAAAATTGAAATTTCTTTGACTTTACGACACATTTTAGAAAGTACTCAAACGAAGTACTTATCAATGTATTTTAAGTGCAAAAAGTATTTTCTATTTAAAATACCTATAGCATTTTCTATTTAAAATACATATAGTATTTTCTATTTCCGCTATTTTTTTTAGAATTTTGCCCAACTCTCAAGTCCAACATCGTGTTTGCATCGACGAACCCAAAAGCCGTTCCTATTGCGAAGAACTCCCAAAACCACGTGCGCGCGCATCTCCAACAACGGAGTCTCTCCGCGCAGGTGATCTCGTATTCCGTGAAAGCGATTAGAAGTCACCATGACCGTGCATCTTATCAACAAAGCTCCGAATAAAAATCGCTCAAGGAAAATCAAATGAATCATCTGCCTCCGAAATCCTCCCAGAAATTTTCTTTCCCCTTCTCCCGTTCGTCGGCTTCAAGAAAGCCCGCCAACCACGTTGCATCCGCGCAGTACGCGAGCGATCCGAGGCTGCCGCTGCACTCGCTCCTGTGTTTGTCCGGTGCCCGCGCTCTGCAGCGCTCCCTCCGATAGTCGAAGAGAAAAAAAAAAACTAAAACAACACATCGCTCGAGTACGCAACCGTGGTACGCAACCTGCTGGGTGCTGCTCCCCTGCTTCGGTCGCCTGCTGCCGCTTCGCGTACTGCGTGGTGCCATCGCCCAATCAGTTAGCCGTGAGCTGCGGCGGAGCGAGGGTGTCGTGTTAGTTCTATCGTGGGCCAAAAGGCCGAAAAATGGCGGAGCGGACGAAGGTGACGGCCCCGGCCACCCGGCCCGTTCCCATGAAGCTCTTCGCCACTTGGGAAGTCGACAGGACACCGCCGAATTGCATACCAAGGTAAAAAAAACCGTGCCCTATTATTGTCCACCTTGTGTTTTTTTTTCGAACGTGCCGGGAGAAATGCTACGGACCGTTCTACGTGAAATAAAAAAAAATGAAAAAGTAGAGAAAGAAAAGTCCCGCGGTTCGCGCTCGTCGCACGGAGACGCTGCGGGACCGTGGCGAGTCCAGTGACTGATGACACAACGCCCTTTGTATCGGCCCGTACGGCGATTCTCCGCACTCCTCGGTGGGAAGTTATTACATAAAAAATCTTGGTCGAATCGTTCTTCGCTGATTAATCGGGAAGCGGTAGCCTGTTGTTTCTCACTTCATTGACCGACACAGGCTCCGGCATCGCGGTGCGCGCGCTCGGCTCGGGCGGGAGAGTGCGTCGTGTGCTGCTTACCGAACAAGAGAACTATCGCGCCGAGAGTCGAGGGACGGATGCTGGCTGTCAATCGCCAACTGACAGATCTCTCGGAAGGCGAGATCTTCTCTCGGCGCATCGCGAGCAGAGATGTTATTATTTTTTTAATTCGTAGGAGACGCGCGTGCACGAGTTTCGTACGCTCGGCACGGAGAAAAAAATATTATGATTGTTTTCCGCGAGGAGACAAAGACGAGACTGGGAGAGCGGATTCGAGCGTAGTACGATGAGCGTGTTACGATGACGCGAAGACTCCGCGGTCTTTGATTAGTCAGAGGTTGACTCTTATTTCACGATCGGCAGGCAACTGATAACTGATAAGGAATCTATATCGATCGGGTGAGGAGTAACGTGTTGCTTCGTGAATCACGGGCTCGGAATGAGATGCTCGTCTTTATCTTTTGTTTTGGTTCCTTATAGATGAAGCGATGTTCTCGGGAGAATAATGCTTTCGAGATTTCAGCGGCGGAGCAGTTAAAATAATCTGAAACGTCGAGACATGGGATTTTTAGCTGGCGTTCGGATTTGTGTGTGTGTGGGTGTGAGTGGGATTGCGTCGTTTAAGGTAGTCCCTGCGAAGTGTTCGCTTCGCATAAGTTTCAGAGAAATGAGAGGGAATCGCAAACACTTCGCGATGGCATAAAAACCCGAAAAAAATCAAGCATATTGAAGGTGCTGAAAAGATTAATTTTGCGTAATCATAATTCCTAAATGTTATTAAGGGAATGATGAAAAATCAAATTGTTCAAATCTCCCGGAAAAGTAACTTTTTTTTTTATAAAAGTGCTTCAGTTTTTTTTATTGACGTTGAAGTTTTTTTTAAATTAATTTGAAAATTAATACTTGTAAAAAAAATGTATGCTTCAAAGGTTTGAAGCAATGGCAAACATTGCTGCCGCGAGGTACGAGTCGGCAAGGTTTGCAATGAAATATAAAAAGAGGGAGACTTAGTCAAATGCAAGTTTTATTCCAGTGATGAAATCAATTTAAGCGTTGTAAGTTAAAGTGTTCTTTTTTACCTGTATAATTCTAGTGGTTAATCAATGCTGGTGCAAAATCTATTCGTGCGTTGGAAGCTCAAGTGTTTGTAATTAGCGTTTTTAATTCGTTTACGATATATTATATACTGATTGCAAAAGAGAAATCCGTCAAAGTATAATAAATTATAAAATTATCAATATCAGATCTCTACAATTTTGGGCTGTCTATATCTGTTTCTTTGTGAGTGTAACGATGATATGTTACGTTACATTAACTCCAGCAATCTTCAAAAATATCTTCTCAAATGTCCACCCGACAATTTTCTCCAAAAACTTTACGAATTTGAACGCGTCTTTGCGAAAATGTCGAACAGAATTGCATACATAAAAAAAAAATGTCTCTAAGAATGGAAAACCTCATTTCTTTACGCCACAAATTTTTGACACACACTTCGATACATTAAACTGTCCACCAGTGCCGAATTTTCTTTCAACATCGGCGCAGGCATCGAATATGTTCATAGACATCGATCTAATTTCCTTCAATCTCAGCGGACTCGTCCGCCTTACAATTTGTAACCGAACCACCACAGGCTTTAAGACCGACGATGGGGGGGGGGGGGGTAGCCGGTTAAATTATTAATGATTCCAATTACCAGTAATACCCGTTACGCGCGGAGCCCGACTAAAGTTTCCCGTCGTTCGTTTCCGCCGGCCGATTGCCGCGGATAATCGTATGGAAGTTCGCCCCGCGCGTTGCAAAGCCGCGATTAGCATTCCGCAGGGACTCCATACCTCGTTTAAGTTTTGTATTATAAGTACCCACCTTGTTGGAACACTTGTTTCTGCGACGGTCACACGTTTTTGCGATTTAAAACAGAGTTACGACGACGCTCTTCAACCCCCCCCCCCCCCCGTCCCGTTCGCAGTTCTGAGCCGTCGCTCGTTGCGTGTCGCCTCAGGGCTTGGGAACTGCCGACGCTGTGAGCGACGGACGGCAATCGTGACTGACGTTCGGAAACAAAGCCGCGGCGAAAGTCGATTGAATTTATTCTCTGCTGCGGGCCGTGTGTACGTATATAGATCTGTACCGTTGTGTGTGCACGTAGCGATGTGTTCTCGCGGTTCGGTGAAGATTTTTCGCGAAGAGGCGTAAGGCTTCTCGTCACCGCGGAGCTATCCCTCTTACGCGGGGGGTTACGTGCTCAATTTACGCGGATAAAGCATCGAGTTTATTGTCGGGCGTGCGAGAGGTTTCTCGGATGAAAAAATATTGTGATTAACGGAATTAAGAAAAGGAGGAGAAAATAAGTAGAGTCGACTCTATCGATAATAAATAATACAACAAAAATGCAAAAACCCTAAGATTATGAACAAACAAATAATAACTAATAACGATACAAAAAGACGGTTAAATAAATTAGCATAGAAGCGCCGCGACGCACATTCGATGTTATACTACGCGTTGGCTACAATATAACACACAGACTACAGCATTTTTATAGCAGACATCAAATAATCGCAAAGGGAATAGTAGATAATGGCCTTTAGATATAAGTTAAAGGACCCAGTTTCTGACACTGACCCAGTTTGTGACAGGGTTACCTTTAGTATAATCGGCTCCCCCCACTATTTGATGTGCAGCCAATAGGTAGCGCACGCTCGCGGGGCACAAACTGCGACTCTTGGTCCTCATTGTTTATCCCTACGATTTTACACGCTTAAAGTGAGGGAGCTGCGTAGAAATGTCGGAAACTGGGTCCTTTACCTTATACGTATAGGCTTTTGGTCCGTTTTTTCGAAGCTTCCATCGCTACGAACGATAACGATAACGAAAACAACAAAACCCCGGGCCTCAGTAAAACGCATAAATCCCGTCAGTTTGCCCTATCGGGCAGCCGGGAATTAAGAAATCAACTGGAAGAAAAACTTTAAGAGTTTTAAGGTCAACAGTCTGATTATCGAAGTTTCGATGATTCTACGCTTTCGAGGACGAACATAACAATTGCTGCACGAGTAGTAAACACACCGTAAGATAAACTCATCTTAGGTCTCCCTCTTACGTGGGGAGTTACGTCCTTAATTCAGGCGAATAAAGCATCAACTTTATTGCCCCACATACGTGAGGATTCTCTGATGAAAAATATTCTGATAATCAGAATTAAGAAAAAAGAAGTAGAATCGATTCCATCAAAAATTCAACTGAAAGAAAACCTAAGACTTTCAAGGTCAAGTCTGATTATCCAAGTTCCTCGTCCTCTCAAGGACAAACCTAGAAATTTTTGAAAGAATAAACAAAGAACGTACGATAAACTCGATTCCACGATAATCTCATCCTAGGATTTCCGAAATGAAGCATCGTTCTAAAAACGTACATCCGCGGATCTCGGTTGTGCGAATAGCGTTAAAAATTTCTTACTGACTAAGCGGAGGGTGCGGAGTATCGTTCGGTCTCCGAGGTAACGCGTGGGGAGGTAAATTCTCGGTAACCGTCGTCGGTCGGTCGCTTCGACCTTACCGAACGCCTAACCTCTGATACATCGCTCCTCCGTGTAGCGGCGAAAGCGCCCAGTGTGTATCCGTGCCAATCCTGTACGCGCCGGTATACGTTATCGCCGCAAGCTGGCGCCAGGCGATTCCGGTACCGGGAAGTGTTTTCTTTTCAACGGTTCCTCGAAAGCGAAGACTCTGAGCGTCAAAGATTACAAACACTTCTCAATGAGAAAAAAATCTGAAAAAATTCATGCAGATTAAAGATACTGAAAAAATTAATTGTGCAAAATAATAATTCCAAAATGTTATTAACAAATTAATCAAAAAATTATTTGTTTAACAAATTGCCCGGCATACAACTTTTTCTCTGAAAATGATTCGTTTATTTTTCTGAATACGTATGAATTTTTTCAAATTTTTCAATTAGCTTTGATTTTTTAATTTTTTTATATGGAAAAAATGTTTGAAAAACAATAATCGAAACTAATTGGAAATCTGAAAAAGTTCATACGTATTCAGAAAAATAAATGAATAATTTTCCATAAAAAAAGTCGTTTTGCCGGGTAATTTGTTAAACAATTAATTTTTTGATAAATTTGTTAATAACATTTCGGAATTATTATTATGCAAAATGAACCTTTTCAGTGCGCTGCAAAAATAAATTGTAAATTAATCTGCATGCATTTTTTCAGATTTTTATACCATCGAGAAGTACTTGCAATATTCACTTACTTTTCGATAACTTATGCGAGATGAGCGGGAAGCGACATAGCAACCTTAAAAATAAAAAAATTACTGTGAAATTACAACGTACTTGTTTTAGAAATTTCGGAAACAGTCTGTAAAAAAGCTTCGAATGGCGTTCATTAATTTCCAAAAATACATTTTTAGTATGTGCACTACAAAAAAAAAAGCGCATGCACTTCAACGTACCTGTCTGGAAGTTTCTATGCAAAACCTGGTATATTAAATTCCGCGTAAAATTGTGGTGAAACATGAATGTTCGGTGTATTAAAAACATTGTGAATACTTCATTTTCTATAATTAACTTCAATTTCAATGAAAAAGTATATAAATTTTCCATCATAATTGTACTTTAAATCTAACGCTCTAGTTTTTGCATTAAAACTTCCAGTCCGCTGAGTTGAATTTACCGTACATCTACGTAAGTTCACGCTAGGCGTTTTCTCAACGATTTCTCGAAAGTGAAGAACTCTCACTGTCGATGCTCGAGAAGCGATGATGTTTTTTTTCTCCGCTTCCCAAAGCCCACGTGGCTCGGCGAACTTACGATTCCCCTCCGTGAATTCGATTCTCACCGACAAATTGAAAATTCATCGAGTGAGAAGGGCCGCGTTGCGTAAGAGCGAAACACGGCCGAGCGCGTCGGTCGCGACCCACCGTGTGACGCGCGCTCTGACACCTCGCAGCGTATAAAACCCACCACCGATTGGAAAATCCTCCCGAGCGCGCGTGTCTGTGCGTGCTAAACGGTCTCAAGGACTGGCGCAAACGATTTGAATATCGTTTGAACTCCGCTGTCCCACACTCGCGTTATTAGTCCGCACAGATATAGGACGCACATTGCCGGACGAAAGAAAAAAAAATACACACACCGAGCGCGCGCCGCGTACGAGATAATCGAAAGTTTATTCATAGCCGAGAGTGATTAAGTGCAATCGACTAATATTCGACCGTCGCATTGGGCACTCGCCTAGACAACGACCTACAACACAGCCCGTTTGTTTTCTCGACCGACTTTTACATCTTACATCGGGCAAACTTTAACGACCGAACGATAATTAGTCGTTTAAATTTAACGTCTCCGTAAGAGCCACGTGGATGTCGTCGTTCAGTAGTTATCTTTTTTTTCCTACTGTTTCTTTTTTTTTCGATCCTGTGTTACGAGCTGAACCGTTAATAGCATGCGGCTTTTTTTTCGCTCGCGGGCGTTGACCAACTTCCGTCGCGAGTTATCGGGATCGCTCGAGGCATTCCGATATAAAACGGTCGACGCTCGGGCTGTCCGCGGAAATCACTGCAACCGAGGACGTTACACTAGAGACACTCGGCGACTTGTTGGCTCTTTCCTTCCGTACGGTTAGTCCATAGTCGAACTTTTCAAACTATATTCTTGAAGTAGGTTCGTAGGTTTTTTTTTTTTTTTTTTTTGTGAGTTATAATGTTCGGATCTGATATATTTATACATAGACATTACCACTTGTGGTGGCTCGCGCGCTCGCATGAAGAGTCTCCAAAAGACTTGAAATAATTAAAGCCTTGGTATGAGCCCAAGGGGACTTAGGGTCGAATTTTTAAGACGTTAGTTTGAACTTAAGATCGAAGCTTGGTCTCAACTTTCTCGATCTATCTTAAGTTCCAAGATCGAACGTGATTTCGTACTTAAGTTTGATCTTAAGTTCGAACTTAAGTCTGAACTCAAGTTTGATTACAGTTCGCGTCCGATCTTAAGTCTGAACTCAAATCCGATTGCAGTTTAAATTCGATCACATATATACACTGAAAAAAAATTCGCTTGCGGGCTGCCAAAGAAAAAAATGTTTGTTTCAATTCTATTTGTAATTTTTACAATTCCATACGGTCTTGAAACAATGACTGCAAAACTGGCAAGGTGATATGTTATCGTTTCAATCCGGTATAAAATTAAACAAATTGAATGTAGGATGGAACAAGATTTTTTGTTCAGTGGCAGCCCGAAGCAAATTTTACTTGAATCAAAGATATTTTTTTTGTGTATAGATAATTAGTCACCCTCCCTCGATCAACCCCCTTCCCCTCTAAGAATATTTCGGGTTGAAGGGTGGGAGGTCAGAGATCAGCTTTAACGAACGGGAAGGCTCCGTGTATCATAAAGTTGATCTTTTTCGTCGACCGATAAAGGGGAAAACGGTCGACTTCATAAAAAAGGACTTCCCTGTTCGTATGATGAAACCACACCCACCCCCCACCCCCCCCCCCCCCCCCCCAGCGGTGAGAGTTTTATGCATTATAGAGAGATATATGTATACCTTCTTCTTTTTATGACCAGAAACTATCCACTACCCACTATCGCGACTAACTCGGTTCCAAATCACTGACTGAGTTTACCAATAACTATATTTCATTACTCGTGTCGCAGAGCCATTGTCGGCAACAGGGATGCCTTATCGCGCCTTCTCGCTCGACTGCTCGCTTATCATTGGTCGCTCTGGTATAGCGTGAAAAAAAAATTATATAAATATCTATATATACATTTGTTTGTAGCGTCGTAAAAAGAAAATCGAGGTCGACGAAACCTTGAAGAAATAGCTGGAAAAAAAGGAAATCGTTGAACCGTGGAGAACTTCTATGTGACATTGGTTTCTGACGCAAGAAGTAACGATTCGGCACTTCCGGACGACTGAGAGTCGATAAGCAAGGGATTTAATAAAAAATTTAATTCGACCATTATTATTATTATTATTAAATAGTTCAAACTACAGATGTGCCGTTATCGTGGTTTTTTTTTGTTTAATGACCAAAAAATAATCGTCAATCGACGGTTTCGCCTTCGTAATAATTTGTATTTTAACTTTTTCCAATTGATTAATCAATAAAACAATGTTATAAAATTAATACAAAATTAATTTTTTTTCTGATTAACGAGATCGATACTTTGTTAATTTTTACGTCAGAACTTTTGATCAGAAATGTTGAGTCAATGTCGCCCCTGTCACAGTAAGTTCACTTCGGGATCGGTCAATTGACAAATAAAAAAATCAGTTGACAAAAAAAATGATCGGTGACAAATTCGACGCCCGTCTATTGTCCGAGCCGCATTTCTGGCTAATAGCATCGATTCAGCTTCTCCATTTTCCCCTCGAATCACGAGCGCACACATACCTCGATGACGCAATTCAGTTTCTGGTGCATTGCGGAAGTTTCAGTCGAAAGAAAAGCCAACGTGGTAGTCGGTTGTGCTCGGCGGTTTTGCACCGGTTATAGAGTAACGGTACGTCAGACGAGAGAGGATGAGAAGAAAACTGGTAGATGTTGCTGGTCGATAGCCGATACATTCGACGTCTCTCCTCACCGCCGACGTTGCCGGTAACGACCTATGCAAATCCGCCTGCACGAACCCGGGCGATCCGTCGGACTCTCGAATAATCCTGACGGATGATGGGAGAGACGTGGGTCGTCGCCAACTTCGTCGGCGTGCATACGCCTCGTAGCCTTTCGATGACACTAAATCGGTAATTTCAATATGGGAAAAAAATTTATAAAAAAATTTTATTTATTTATTTATTTATTAATTTACGGGACGAGCCCTTTTACATAAAATAATTCAGATTATATATTATCATAACAGTATGAGATCAAAATTAAATTCATAATGATTTTTTGTCTTGCACAGTTCACATTTTAGTTTTTCGATGTGTATGAATATGTTTTTTGGTATAGTTTACTAATCAAGAGAATGAAAATAGTCTTTGAGAATAATTAACAATTAATGTCACAACGTATCTCTTCGTATTGTAGTATCCCTCATGAATGACTCGAAGAGGAGAACCCGATCTGAGAGGGCTCTCGTGTACGTTGAAATTGGTCTCCCAAACAAGTGAGATAGATCTAGCCTGAAATCCATTAAAAAATTAGATATATTTTTTATCGCACGGGTAAATACGCTTGAAACTTAGCAATGATTCGTTTAGATACACTGTAACAAAAATGGCAAGTTTGATGTTCCGGACAGGAAGCTTTTATGCAGAAACTGGTACATTAAATTTAATGTAGAATTGTGACGAAAAATGAATGCACTTTTTCATTGAAATTAAAGTAAGTCACTTAAATTAAAGTACTTTCATAATCAAATTAAAGTACATTACTAAAATAAGTAGTTCCAATGTTTTTAATACAACGAACATCAATTTTTCATTATAATTGTACATTACACTTAATATACCAGGTTTTGCATAAAAATACTGGTGCATTAAATTTTATAAGAAATTAAAAAAAAAAAAATTACGGGTGAAAAGAATGCTGTCCGGCATGCGATATACTGTACAAACACCCCATAGTTCGCCGTGAAACAGACTCTGTCTGACTATGTTATACTTCATTGTACTATGTACCGATGTCCGTGGAGCATAGCTGTTCGAAGATAATATCAGTATTTCGCCCGAGGGACTCACCTACGTGAGATCCCAACGGACGTGCCGCGCGCAATCCGGCTTCTGCCGATCGTGGTCCAGCGACGGCACAGTAGCAGCTTTCGATGCATGCTCAACATCTCGCTTCGACCTAGGTGAAGATTCGGGCGCGGACCAATACTAATAATAATAATAATAATAATAATAATAATAATAATAATAATAGTAATAATAATATTGATGATGGATAGATAGATAGTTTATTATGCACACATAAGGATCCAAAGATTTATGGTGCTAGGAGTTCAAAATGGTACATAATTGACATTAATTTGGATAAGTAATATAACGTAGAAATATTAACTAAATATAATATAAACTATACATAACAAAACCTAAATGACACATTATTCAGTCACTCATAGATTTCGAGAATTCTGACGTACGTACTGAACTACTCCACATTGACTAAAAGAATTTGGTTGAATATAAAAAATGATATTTACGCGAACCGATACTGAAGATAAGCTACGGATTTTAAGGAGGGAGTCCTCACTGCCCGCCGACTTCGCATAAGTTCGACAACAATAAGAGAAAATTGCAAGTACTTCTTGATGGCGTAAAAATCTGAAAAAATCATGTATACTAAAGGTACTGAGAAGA
>JAPYZD010002827.1:0-14709 GCA_030522725.1 Ichneumoninae sp. B BG-2022a
TGTGTATATGTGTATATGTGTATATGTGTATATGTGTATATGTGTATATGTGTATATGTGTATATGTGTATATGTGTATATGTGTATATGTGTATATGTCGGTATGTAGATACACGGAGGAATATAAAGTCCGCAGAAGCCCGTGGCCCACTTCCGGATTTACCGAGGTGAACCGCCGAGGGATAATTTGCCATTTGGATCCGGTTCCGCCCCCGCGCCTCGCGCCCCCCGTCCGACGAGACCTCAAAGTTTGAATCTCCGCTCGCCGGGATGGGGCGCAAAACGGAACATCGAGGGAAAACGGACCATTTTATTGCCAATCCTTTCGCGGGCATTTTGCAGGCGGGGCAAAGAAGGCTCCTCGAGGGTGGGAACGAGGGGGCCGTGTTGCCCCACTTTTAACGCGATCTCCCCTATACGACTTACGACGATCTCGGTTTCCCTCGCCGCACTAAAAATACCGAAAATATTTCACGTATCCGCTTTAATATATAATTTTTTTCCTATCGCTGACTTTTTTGGGTTTGTAAATGTGATCCTTAATTAATCTCCCGACTCGCGGATCTTGAGAATTCTCGAGGCCCAACGTACTTTTCATCGCGCTCGCTTTTCGCCAAGCTGAGAAAAAAAATTGACATAAAAAATATAACTGTGTGTAACAACCAGCCCCCCACCCCCAACCACCCCGGTTGCTTGCGGGACTTGGAGAAAATAAATTAAAACTTCACCATTACGGTCCGCGCTTTACTAAAGGAACTCGGCGATCTCTAATTAACTTATTTGATTCGAACGTTAATGAATAGGTTTCATTTATTTTTTTCTTCTTCTCTCCTTTCTCTTTACTTATTCTTTCAGTTCTGCCGAGAAAAAAAATGGCTACGTAGTCCGTTTGCCGTTGGAATTAATTAGAGGCCTTACGCATCGTTGCCGATTCGGCGATAATTTTGTCTACCTCCAGCTTTTTTTAATGGACGAGAATTTCCGGACGAAATATAAAAATTAGGGTGTCTCGCAAAAAGGGCATTGGGAAATTCCGAAATTAGGAAAAGGGTGGAAGAATTTTTTTGCCCTTTTAAAGTACAGATTTCGATTTCAAATTGAACCTCACGAAAGGCGGTCCTTAGCAAAAAATCTTCAGAGGTGCCGCATTTAACGTTCCTACCGCAAAAATTCAACAACTTCTTTCTTTTTGGGTATAAACGTCGAATGCAGCATCTCTTAAGATTTTTTGCTTGGGCCTGCCGTTCGCGAGCTTCAATTTCAGATTAAAATCTATACTTTTGAAGGGTGGAAAGAATTTTTTTTTCAAAAACTCACCCCACTGGACACTTTTAGATTTTTCTATATATGAATTAAAAAATCAGTCATATTAAAGGTGCTGAAAATATTAGTCTAGCTAAAAAAAATTTAGATTTTTATACCATCGAAAAGTGTTTGAAATTCCCTCTCATTTCTCTGAAACTTGTGCCAAGTCAACACTATTTGCAAGGACTACCTTAATTTTGAGAGGTGGCGCATTTTTTATACCATTTTATACCATTTTATACCATTTCATACCATTTTATACCATTTTATACCGTTTCATACCATTTTATACCATTTTATACCGTTTCATACCATTTTATACCAATTTATACCATTCTTGGGTAAAACGTCGAAAACGGCGCTTAGAATTTTTTGCTGGGTACCGGCTTTCGCGAGCTTCAATTTTTGATCGAAATCCCTACCTTAAAAAGGTGGGAGAAAATTGTTCAAAAATGCCTTTTTTTGTTTAAATACCCTTATAAAACTGCCGTGTCTTATTATGCCGATCGTTAAAGCCATCGCGAGCGTTAATGGCGAAGTAGGTATGCGTGCATGCGAGGCCTCTAACGGCCGAACTCGTTTCGCACACCGGAAGTTCTCGATTTCGTTCGCAACGCGACTTGTTCCGAAGGACGTACGAATAATTCGCGGACGCTCTCGACGCCACACGAGCACGGTCCGTTGCTCGTACGTAGATCGAGGCTGTATCTATTTACATCTTTGATAGCCCGGCCGCTGCAACGGCGACGTCTCTCCCCGGCTCGCTGCCCGAGCACGCCGTTCTATACACAACACCGGAGACTTATACCCGTCTTCTGCGCGAAATAACAATCCCGGGGGAGATCCGCGCTCCGGTAAATCCCACTGGATTTACGCAAAGTCCCCACGAGTGCTCCCTCGGGCGATCTCTCTAACCGTCGCTAGCACAATTAAAAAAAAAAAGAAAATTCCATTTCTCTCGCGATACCGTTGCGAACATTGTTTTTCAGCCAACACGAATATGCGACATTCGTCTCGGCGCTCTGGGATGGGAAAATCATCCCGGTAAAGAGTTTTTTTCGTTGTTTTCTGGGTTTTAATTTGTTTTTGTGCAAAATATTCATACATCAGTTATTATTATTATTATTTATTATTTTTTAATTTTTTTAGTGTTATATATACTATAAAAGTGCTCGTTAGATGTGAAATATCTTATCGTTGGGCAGTTTTATTTTTTCCCTTAACAGTTTTTTTCTTATTTTTATTCTTTTTATTCTTTAAGGGTAAAATATTCTTGAGTTGTTTTTATTATTGTTACGATAAAAGTGCTCTTTAAACGCGAAATATTTTATCATTGTGTAGTTTTATCGTTTTCACGCGAGTGCGGGGCAAAAGGGATCACTATAATAAGTATACTCGAAGATATCGCGAGGCAAAACGGACAATTGTAGAGATATTTTCATAAAACGTAAAAAAACAAACGAACTTTTCTAAAAAAAAAAAAAAAACAGCATATTGTTGTCTTTTGTTGCCCTGAAGATATTAACTTCGAAGGTTAAAAGGGTTAAAAGGTTAAAAGGGTTAAATGTAACGAATCAATCTTCGAACCTCCCATTCACCGTAGTTCAATTTCTATTCAAACCCGCACGCACCATATTTCCGTTTAAATTAAACGAGTATTCATTTTACCCTATGAAGCTCTGTCCCCACGAACCTGCGGGCGGTCTTGTTGCTCCAGCTTTATTAATTCCCCCTCCCCCTCCCCCTCGCGCGGCTCGGTAGATATTTATTATAATAATAAGCCCTCCACGTCCCCACCAGCCTTTGCCACTTCACACTGTAATAATGCATCCTCAAAATAACATCAATATTCATCGATACAATTTTTTAATGGAAAAATTGTTTATTATTATTATTATTATTATTATTATTATTATTATGTCATTCGAGATCTCCCGGATGATTCTGCGTCAGCTTTATTGGTTCCTCCACTTCACGCCCTCTCGCGCAACTTTATAGATATTTATTGAAATAATAAGCCCTCCATGTTGCTACCAGCCTTTATAGTGATAAATATTATAGCGATGAATCTTCATCCTCCAAACAACATAAATATTCGTGGCTAAACAAATTTCATGAGCAGATTTTTAATGACAAAGCACTAAAATTATTAAGAAAAGAAAATAATTTTTTATGTTTATGTCCTTTTGATATCTTCTGGATGATCTTCCAGATCTTTATTAGCCCCCTCCCCCCCTCCGCTTCTCCTCGGGCACCGCTGTAGTAATTATAATAATAATAATAAATACTACGGTAGTATTTATTCATTCTTATTCAGTCTTAAAATACTTTATGGTATTTTTCATGAAATTAAGATTAAGATTAAGGGGATGCTGGAGCTTTTTTTGAAAATATTAATTTTGCATAATAATCGTGAAAACTAAGAAATTGCATATTTTTATCGGTAACACACTAGGGTCGAGCGTTCCCTTCAGATACAAATAAAAAAAATTTTCATGACATTTTTAATAACAAAAAATAAATTTAAAAAAATGAATTAATTATTAATATTTATTTTTTCTTTGCGCAGAATCCCGTGGCGATATCCTTCGAGATCTTCTGGATGATCTTCGAGCCGATACTCTTCGGCGTGACCGGCACGCAGATAAAGATAAAGGACATGGAAGGAAGCACCGTTTACGTGACTGTGGGTATTCTCGTCGTCGGGATAACGATCAGAATGTTGGTGACCGTTCTCGTCGGAATCGGCTCGAAGCTCAATCTGAAGGAAAAAATTTTCATCGCCCTGGCCTGCATGGCCAAAGCGACCGTCCAAGCCGCCCTCGGCCCGGTCACCCTGGACGAGATCGATCACACGCAGCCCGATCAAGTTCGCTACGCCGAGGCGACGCTCACGATGTGCGTTCTCTCGATTCTCTTCACAGCGCCGGCTGGCGGGATAATAATTTCCCTCTCCGGTCCGAAGCTGCTGACGAAGACGACCGAGCCGGTCGTTCCGCCGGAAGGATGGAGGACCCGAAAACCTTCCATACGAGACATATCGATCATCAACGAGGATCCAGATCTTGAAGAAACGGCCGGCGAGGGAAGAAACTGATTATTATTATTTTTTTTTTTGCCGACCACGGGTTTGCGGAAAGGGAAGAAGAAAAGAGAAAGTTGCGAAAACGGTCCATTTGCGATTTATGGGGTGAAAAAAAAATCGATTGTTTGTTTTGTTTTATATTATTATTTTTTTTTATCGCACTCAGAAAAATAATTTATTTGACGGCCACCGTTTATTTGGTTTAAGTACAATATTTATTTGATTTAAGTAACTATTTACTTAATTAAAATAAATATTTATTTTAATTAAATAATTTTTTTTTCTGGGTGCGTTGGAGAAGAAAACGAATTTTCGAACGAAGAGCTGCCTGCAAGGGACCAGAGTCTGTGTTCCTCTTACACCCCCTCCCGCCACCCCCCAATATGTACATAACGCGTAATTTAATGTAGATAATGTTCACTCTAGAGAAATAATTAATGTATGAAATTTGGCGATGCTCGCGGTTGAGCGTGCAATCGTCTGTACGAATGAGCGACGAAGTTAATGCCGCAGAGATATGTAATAAACATTATTTTTATGACTATACGATGGTCTAATTAATAATTGAATTTTGTTCGTGGTTATGATGTTAATTAATTATTATTTTCGATAACAATAATACACTCGAAAAGGCAGAGTTTTGTTGGGGCAACTGGGCCAGAAATTATTTCGACGTATGCGAAAGTTGGGCGGAATCGGAACGTTAAAAATTATTTTTAGTAGTTCGAGAAACATTTTTGTATTAAAAAAAAATTCATAATTTTCTGTAACGAAGCTGTCGAGACGTTTCTACTTTGAATGCGATATAAAAAATTGCGAGCTATTCGTACAGCGGATATGAAAAATATTTCGTTCGAGAACGAGATAGGCGAGAAAACTCGAAAATTAGTGAAAACGGGGAGAATTTTTAAAAATCGTTTTTGTCGCTGGGAAATCGTTTCGACGAATGCGAACGTTGGACAAAATTGGAACGTCAAAAATAATTTTCACCCGTTCAACAGAAAAATGTTCTATACAAAAAAAGATTAATAATATTTTATAACGAAGCTCCTTCGCTCTACTCGAAGCGTTCATATCCATACCGCATATATAAAAATATTTCGTCCATCGGGAGATCGTTTCACCAACGGCGGATCGCACTGGTAAGATAGAGAGAACTTCGTAGGCGAGAGAGAACAGGAAAATTAGTGAAAACCGAGAGTAATTTTTTTTCTTCATTTTTTTTTTTATTATTATTATTTTTTATCATAGTCGACGGGAAATTGCCGCGGTGAAGATATCTCGATCTTTCTCTGTCGTTGACGCTCGCGTAAACGCGCGTGGACTGTAAGGAGTGTGCGTGCGTGAGTGTCTGTGTTCGTGTGTGTATGTGCGAAGCTCCCTGGAGCACTCTCGAGATATCGACAACCCTTAACCTCCCGGAACTTTGGCGCACTCTACTACTCATATCCAATATTTATATATATATGTATTATATAGCTCCATGGTCCTTTTTTTAAGTAAAAATAATCTCACAATCGTACAGGGAGGTCACAAGCTCTCCGACGCGATTCCCCGAAGCACCTTTTTCTCTCACATCGGAACTCTTAATTTACCATTGATTAGCATGCGATAATCGATAACTTCAGCCGCAGCCCTCACTCACGAGTCTGAAGTAGCCGAGACGGGAGACGGGACGAGCGCGACACACTCTTGCATCTAGAAATAACATGCATCGTCACTATACAGGTCAGACCATTCATTTTTTTTCATTTTCGTTTAACATAAAAAAATCCTGTTTTCGTCGTAGTTCGTCATTGTTACGGTTGCGTATCGGGACAAATTTTTTGTTTGATATATTTTTTCATTTTTTTTTGAGTCGTAAGAAATTTTCTTTATTTTTTATAATGCATTGTCATTGTACATGGTCGACAGTTCATTTTTTATTTATTTTATCACTTAAAAAAAAGTTGTTCCTGTATTCGTTGTAGTTCGTTCTTGTTACGGTTGCGTATCGGGACAAATTTTTAGCTTTATATATTTTTTCATTTTATTTTGAGTCGTAAGAAATTTTCTTTATTTTTTATAATGCATTGTCACTGTACAGGTTCGACAGTTCATTGTTTATTTATTTTATCATTTAAAAAAAAGTTGTTCCTGTATTCGTTATAGTTCATTCTTGTTACGATTGCGTATGGGAACAAATTTTTTTTGGATATATTTTCAATATCGAAAGACGTTTCGTTTTATTTGTGGGTAGTAAGACATTTTTTTTTATATAAGATGCATTGTCAATGTACAGACTTGACGATTTATTTGTAAAAAAATGTATCACTTAAAAAAAGTTCTTCCTGTATATTCGGTATAGTTCTTTCTTGTTACGATTTCGTGTGGGTATGAATTTATTTTTTACCCATATTTTCAACATCAGAGAACGTTTCATTTTATTTTTGTATCGTAAGGTAAAGTATTTTTTTGGTATTTTTTATTATTATTTTTTTTAATATCTGTGCGAAGTGTTTTTCGCACTGCATTTTAATAAGGAGCAGTGCTGAGAGCGGAGTTCGACATGATGGTGCTGTTGCTCCCGCTTTTTCTCACCCTGAACGGATCCTGCAGCCCGTTTGCGTCTTTACCAGCCGGGGTAGTGTTACTTATGGTTCCGCGACCCAGTCGTCTCAGCAGGGCGTAGTAAACTTTGCTCTTGAGGACGAACAGAATGAAGATCACCAGACCCTGGAGACAGTTGAACGCGTCCGATACGTAAAAAAATTCGGCACGCCAGCTGAGCTTGACGGCATAGTGATTGAGAAAGAACGATATCACTTCGAATATCCAGGAGACACCCATCACTACGAACAATTTTATGTTCATTATGTATCTGAAAGAAGATACAAAAATGTTAAGCAACAATATCGATATTTAACTCGAAGCACTTTTGACGGATGGATGGACGAACCAATGGATGGGCGAACGGATGGATGGAGGAACGGCTGGATGGAGAAACGGCTGGATGGAGGAACGGATGGATGGAGGAACGGATGGATGGATGGAGGAACGGATGGATGGATTGAGGAACGGATGGATGGATGGAGGAACGGATGGATGGATTGAGGAACGGATGGATCGCTGGAGGAACGGATGGATGGAGGGACGGGTGCATGGAGGGACGGTTGAACGGATGGATGGAGGGACGGATGGATGGAGCGACGGATGGATGGAGGGACAGATGGATGGAGGGACGGATGGATGGACGGACCAATAAATCGACGAACGAATGAATCGACGAATGCATGAATGGACGGACCAATCAATCGACGAACGGATGGATGGACGAATGTATGGATGGATGGACGAATGAATGGATGGATGGACGAACGGATAGATGGATGGACGAACAGATGGATGGATGGACAAACGGATGAATGGATGGACGAACGGGTGGATGGATGGACAAACGGATATATGGCTGGACGAACAGATGGATGGAAGGATGGATGGATGGACGAACGGATGGACGGATGGATGGGAAAGAAAAAACGATAAATCAGGAAACATTGGAAAACTTACTTCGTTCGATCGGCCTCATAGCGTCGACTTCTCGGATCGGTCGGCGACGCCATGACCCTGGTTATCTCGGCCTTGACTCTGCTGCAGTATCTCGCAGTCAAGCCGAAAAATATTATGTTCGCGATTAGCTGAATGGATACCGGTCCGATGAAGAATATTATCTCCCCGTAAAGGTCGGTATTTCCTGTAAAAAAAATAAAAATAAAAATAAAAAAACGTAAACAAAAAAGAGGATCCATCGAGCCAAAAATTGACTTTGTTCCTTCGTTTCGCATATTGTACCGTCGACCTGGAGCCCTTTAATTGCCTCATATCACCTTCGACGGGACACCAATATACCCCGAATCTAATAAAAGCGTCGCAGCGCTGCATGAAAGGTTCGCGGTCGCCGCAACTTACCGATGGAACCCGGTACGGCGCATTGTTGCGGGCTTCCGAAGGACCAGTTACTTCGCCAACCTGTGCGATCGGAAAGCGGACCAACGGAACAGGTGGACAAACGTTAACGTCGAACGCGAAAGGGTTGCAAAACCCGCGGTCCTTGCGAAGCTCGATCTCTCTACAGTGAGTTCTCTCGTTCAGGTGAAGCCGCGCGACCGGGGGGGAGGGGGGGAGGGGGTGGGGGTCACCGAGCTCGAGGAATTTAATTAATTTTCCTGCCTTCGTTCTGCAGAGCTATTTTCCTCCTCTCGCAGCTTTATCGCCCCGTCACATTCTATATATCTCTGTACCAATCCGAATACTATCCGTCTTTATCTGTACGGCTCTCCTCTCGTCAATCGACGTCGCCGTACCAATTGAAATACTAATGACTCTCGGCCCCCTTCCAGCGCTACATTCCTCTCTTTAATACCCGGCCTAATGAGTCGTAATGACGGCCGACCGATCGAAACCCCTCTCATCGAAATCAAAAAACAACCCTCTTCTGTATCGAACTCGTTTTTTTTTGCCCCTTGCCTGTCTTTCATTTCCCCGGGCAAAGGGCACGATTATTCCCAATTCGAATTGGATTCTGGCTCGACGAGGTCTCCGGTCGAACCCACCTCGAGGATTGTTCGGTCAAAGCAATATTTTTTTGTTTTGTTATTATTTGTACTGTGCCCTTCAATAAGATCTGGAGGATTTGATTAAAGATGACATAAGAAAACAGAGCAGATATTAATGAAGGGTGGCGTTTGGACATTTTTTTTATTCTTTAGTAGATCATTTTTTTTTGTAAAAAAAAATCGACAAGAAAATTGCGCATTACTTGACTGAGAAATTGCTGGAATTATTTGTACTGTGCCCT
Organism: Ichneumoninae sp. B BG-2022a; assembly: GCA_030522725.1. NCBI lineage: Eukaryota > Metazoa > Arthropoda > Insecta > Hymenoptera > Ichneumonidae > Ichneumoninae sp. B BG-2022a. The sequence continues at coordinate 9,228 of JAPYZD010002827.1, forward strand.
TCAATAAGATCTTGACGATTTTATTAAAGCTGATATAAGAAAACAGAGCAGATATTAATTAAGCGTGGCGTTTGGACATTTTTTTTATTCTTTAGTGGATAATTTTTTTGTGAAAAAAAATCGACAAAAGATCGCGCATTAGTTGACTGAGAAATTGCTGGAATTATTTGTACTGTGTCGTTCAATAAGATCTGGACAATTTTATTAAAGCTAATATAAGAAAACAGAGCAGGTATTGATAAAGGGCGGCGTACATCGTTAGCATTTTTTTTTGTGGTCTATGATTATTGTTTAATTAAATTATATGCTCACTTTCAAACCAACAGCTATTGACGCCGATATTTGGACGCAGATAGAAAGCTAGGAATCCCGTAGTGTCGGCTAAAACGCCGATGCACGTTATGATAAGTGCGAAACCCCAAGCGTACACTGAGTACATGACGAATCTCGTCGTGTATGCACGGCCCCGACCTCCCGAAGTTGCTGCACCGCCCAGTCCACTGGGAACAGAAAGAAAAAACAATTTTTAATAAAATAAAAATTAACATAAAAGTACCATTTGCCATTTTTTTTTATTTGCCATAATATGCCTTTTGAACGTTCTCTCGTCAAGCCAATGTCATCTTGATCGGCTGATCCTAATTACACTTAATTGGATACTCTGATGCGATTATTATGATAGTAATTATGAAAATTAATACCACGAATCGCGCGTAGAGATAGTGAGAAAAAATACAAATTTGTTTCCCATTATTAAAATATTAATATGGAAATTAATATCGTGCCTCAGGTCGTCACGCATGGTCTATCAAGGCGACCTTCATTACGCTATAAATTTATAAAAAAAAATTATTTTTTTTTTTAGGTTTTTTTCTAGCGAAATCGCGACACGTCAGTCTGAGGTGAATTTTCGGTCTCGAGCCACTAACCGAACCCGTTAATCTCCGTTAATAAAAGTGACAAAATTAATGATCGTTTAACAAAATTAATAAAATGAATCATCGTTCAACAAAATTAACTTAAAAAAAAAAAAATAGATTTAATTTTAGTGAAAAAGCCTCGCGCAATTCCTCCAGAATTTCCACGTAACAAAACAAATTCACTCGACCACCAAAATCTGAGTAACGAATCGCTCTGCACAAAAATTTCGCCGTCCACCTCACGCCGGCTGATGTGAAATTTTCGGTCTCGAGGCAATAACCAAAACGTTTAATCTCCGTACTCGGCTCTTATATTATGCCGATCCCCCGCGTGCCGATCTATTTTCGTAACGCACCACCTACGTCCACGTTTTTTTTTCAGGGTATCGCCAAGAGGGCGACCGACTGAAAACACAAACAAAGGAAGAAGAGAACGCCGATGAGAGCTCTGTACGGCGCGTGTGTGTTTAGCGAGCTGCCGCCTATGCGCGTAGACGACGAAACACATTGTTCGAGCGTTGTACGAAGGTTTCCACATTCGCGCGAGTCATGCGCCCGTGAGACGTCGAGAGAAGCAGCCTAGCTCGGGGCCGTTAAAGGGGTGCCGAAGTTACCGGAGGGATGACGACTAGGGGAGACCGGGGCAAAATGGCACACCGGGGCAAAACGGCCCACTGAGGGCAAAACTCAATTTTCCAATAATTTTTGGATGTCTCATTTTCTCCCAACGATACATCCGGATTTTCCAACCCGTTTTGCCCCACACCCAAAAAAAAAATTATTTGACGGCCACCGTTTATTAAGATTAGGTAAAATATTTATTTGATTTAAATAAATATTTATTTCATTTAAGTAACTATTTACTTAATTTAAATAAATATTTATTTAAATCAAATAAATTTGTTTTGTGGGTGGACGTTCCACCGTCGCCACCATCCAAAAGTTATTGGAGAATGGCGTTTTGTCTCATTGCCCCGTTTTGCCCCGGTGTGCCATTTTGCCCCGCTCTCCCCTACGACGGCTCGCCCAAGGTGCATCGGATCCGTTGCCACGAAAGGAACAATGCTGCTTTATTCCCGACTGTTTTGCCGCTACTGTGCTCAAACCAGCGCACACACACGCTCTCTCCGTATCTCTTCACCGAGGGACCGGCTTCCTCGTGCATGTTAACGTTTTCTGCAGGCGCGTTTCGGTACGTTAGATACGAGCGAGCACGATAACAAAGACCGGTAAATGCAGGTTCGGCGAGGGGCAGCGCTGAGGGAGGAACTCGGCTTACCCGAAAGTCCACCAAATGTCGAAGCACATCACGTTCAGCCACGAGAAGGCCGCGATCCAGGAGAGCAGCGTCGTGAATCCTGAAACAGAGACGTTTTTGGTACCGAGCTGCGGTGTGAAAAACTGGAAAAAAATGGTAAATTTTAAGTTTTTATGCAAAAAAGGGCAGAATTTCAATGTAGAGTTGTGATGAAAAATTAATGTACTTTTTGATTGAAATTAAAGTAAATTGTTAAAATTAACGGACTTGACAGTAACATTAAAGCAAATTGTTGAAAATAAAGTATTTCCAATATCTTTAATGCATTGAACATGATTTTTCATCCCAATTGTATATTAAGTTTAATATACCAGTTTTTAAATGAAAACTTACAGAGGGGTGCTTAACGAGGGGACAAATTGTAATTAATTACCAATAGCCATCAAAATACTGGAAGGGATATGGAAGAGACATGTATTGGCTTCCTAACTTTAAAACAAATCTTTGTATTGGTTTCCTAACTTAAAAAAATCTATGTATTGGCTTCCTAACTTAAAAAAATCCATGTATTGGCTTTCTAACTTAAAAAAATCCCATGTATTGGCTTTCTAATTTAAAAAAAATGCTTACCGACAAATTGACAAAATTTCGTTCCCTTGGAGCCTGGAATGCCGGTAGTGGGCGGTGTTCCGAGTGCAACGGTTGCGAGACAGGCGTAAGCGACGATAAGACTAAAGACGTGGCACATGAGGGTTTTGCCATGAAGATTGCGAAGCACCGGTAGGCAGATGTACACGAGTAGTGTGACGATGAGAAAGAAGCAGCTGATCAATTCCAGACCCGCGTTTACCCCGAATCTGTACGGGTGACTTGACGATAACGTAACTGTAAAAATTATTCTTTCGATAGGTTGGAAAAATGAATTTATACCTTATTGCCGAATCGTCCACCGATTCGGGGTTCTCAAAGCACACGACCGGGTAAATATTATCGTCGAGGCGCGGGTTGCCGAAAAACAGTTCCATGCAGTATTCGTCGTGGCCGTAGACTTTGTAACTCGGCATGTAAATATACCCCAGTGGTGTGATGTGCCAACGCTCGTACTCCTCCAAGGGATACATTCCGTATTTGCACGGCTTTCCGATCAGCAAACCGTAATCTTTAATCAAGCAATTAATAAAGTCAACGCCGATTACCAAAAATTATTAAATGAATGACCATTCAATAAAATTAAGAAAATTGATGGCCTCTTAATAAAAGTAAGAAAATTAACGAGCGTTTCACAAAATTAGTCAAATGAAAGACTGTTTAATAAAATACTAAAATTAGTTACCGTTTAATAAAAAGAATCAAATTAATGGCCGCTTAATAAAATTAACAAAATAAATGGCCGTTTAACAATTTAATAAAATTCCTGACCGTTTGATAGAATAAATGAAATTAATGAGGGCTTAAAAAAAATGTATAAAATGAATGACTGTTTAACAAAATTTGTAAAATTAGTGACCGTTTAATCGAGTTAATTTAATTCCCTATCATGCTATTCTGATAATATTCTGCGAAGCTCGGTGACGTGTGCACAATAATGCCGTACAGAACATCGCAGTGCACTCTTTTGGTGTGCAAAAAAATTTTTAAAATTTCGACCGGAAGTGAAGTCATTCCGGAAACACCCCACTTCCGGTTCCACACAAATATCGAAAGAAATCGGCGTTTCTTGATAAACTAACCAGAGTTTTCAAGAGCGTCCATATCCCTCTCCAATCCCCGTTTCACCGATACATTATGCAAAATATTGTGAAAATAACCGGGCGGCACGTCCGATGGAATCTTGCCGCACCTGGTAACGATCATGGCCTCGTCTTCCGGGCAGCATTTTCTGACGCACGGGTTCCTGTTGCAATAATTCTCTGCACTGCAGGCTCTGATAACGACGAGACCCGGCGTCCCCGAGGTGCCGGGATCGAGACACGTGTTGTTCTCGTTCGCGATTATCGTCTCCGGACCATTGTTCGTCGCGAGAACCACCTAAAAAATAATAAGACGAATTGAAAATACAACAATTTTGAAATTCCATGCAAACCTTAAATCGTCAAATAAAACTAAAAGATTCGTGTACATTATATCACCGGCACAAGATAAGATATAAGTTTGTCAAAATATTTCGCCCTTTGTAAAGGTGGGAGGAAAACGGGGCAAAACGGACTATTTTTACCATTTTTTTGCTTCCTTGTGCAGGAAGTAGGGGTGACCGGGGCAAAATGGCACAACGGGGCAAAACGAGACAGCGTGGGCAAAACTCAATTTTCAAATGATCTTTGGATGCCCCGTTTTGTCCCAACGATACATCCGGATTTTCAAACCCGTTTTGCCTCACGTACCACCATCGCCACCATCCAAAAGTTATTGGAGAATTGAGTTTTGTCTCATTATCCCGTTTTGCTTTTAGAAATTGTCGAAAACGTCAAGAAATATGATTTTTAGCTGGCGTCCGGATGTATGTATGTATATGTGAATGTGTGACAGACTTGCAGTGTGTGAGATTTTAATTATTGCTTCGTCTATGAGGAAACCGAAATCAAACAACAAAATTTATCATAGAGGAAGATGTGCGCAAAACCGTAAAACATGAGTAAGTAAATGTGCAAATCACTTTGCCCTTTTTTTGCGTGGGAAATAAAAACAAAGTGTCTTCAATGGAGAAGAAGGCTCCGTTTTGCCCCAGGGTTCCATTTTTCCTCATTTTTCTATGTTTCATTAAACGAAAATGATTTATATCGAAGGATTGTTAATATTGACTCACTCTGACGAAACAATATGCTATTTTCATAAAACGATAGCGCCATTGTTGCATACGATAAATCGCATAACGAAATAGCCTTGGAAATTGCGGGATGCAGTGAGGGAGAGATTCCTCCAAAGTGGCCAATTATTTTTAGATAAGTTGCATCGAGTGCCGTTCCAGTCGGGCTCCCACGTAATGCGATTGCGTCCATAATCACACATAAATACGTTTTCCTGCTCCAACACACAGTAACTACTACATTATGATTCAATCAAAACTCAACTGCTTTGAACGCTTCTACTTTGAAAAAAGCGTTCTAACCGGGCTTCCGTCGTACGGGAATAACTGTTGAGTAACCAGTTTTGAGTGACAAGATTGTGTTACAGTTCATTTTTAATTTTTTTCGTGAACTAAATTTTCGGTCGTCTCTTTATTTCCGCGATATTATATTATATTATATTATATTATATTATATTATATTATATTATATTATATTATATTATATTATATTATATTATA